>JAJHZJ010000304.1:502113-579613 GCA_023548195.1 Bettongia penicillata ogilbyi
TCCCATCCAGCAATATCACTTCTGGGACTGTATCCCAAAGAGACTATAAAAAATGGAAAAAAGGACTCACATGTACAAAAATATTTCTAGCAGTTCTTTCTGTGATGGACAAGAATTGGAAATCAAGGGGATGCCCACCAATTGGGGAATAACTGAACAAGTTGTGGTATATGACTGTAATGGAAACACTATTGTGCTATAGGAAATGACAAAAAGGTGGACTTCAGAAAACCTGGAAAGACTTACATGAACTGAAGTGAACAGAACCAGGGAGAACATTATACACAGTAACAACCACAGTCTGCAAGGACTATTTTTGATAGACTTAGCCTCTCACAGCAATGCAAGGATCTAAAACATCTCCAAAGATTCATGATGCAAAAATGCCATCCACATCCAGAGAAAGATCTATAGAGTCAGAATGCAGAATGAAGCAGATTATTTTCTCCTTTGTTATGTTCTTGTTTTCTCATCATTTCTCCCATTTGTTTTAATTCTTCTATGCAACATGACTAACATGAAAAGGTGTTCAATAGGAATGCATGTGTAGAACCCATATAAGATTGTATGCTGTCTTAGGGAAAGAAGAAAAGGGGAGAAAATTTGGAACTTATGGAAGTGATTGCTGAAAATGGAAAACAAATAAATTAATAAATTGGAGGGGAAAAAAAGAAATGATGAGAAGGCAGATTTCAGAAAAACCTGAAAAGACTTACATGAACTGATGCCAAGTGAAGAGAGCAGAACCAGAAGAACATCATACACAGTAACAGTAACATTGTGCAATGACCAACTTTGATAGACTTAACTCTTCTCAGATTACTATCTAAGACATGATGGAAAGACTCATGATGGAAAATGCTATCCACATCCAGAGAAAGAACTATGGAGTCTACATGGAGATCAAAGCATGCTATTTTCTTTTTTTTCTTTCTCTTGGTTTTACCCTTTTGTTCTGACTATTCTTTCACAGAATGACTAATGTGAAAATTAAAAAAAAAAAATAAGCACTGATCTATGTAAAATAAAGGCTTCAAATCCTATCCTAAACAGAAAACTACCTATTTTCATAGAATAGAAAGATTATATGATTTAGAGTTGTAAGTGTCCTTACACATCATCTGATCGAAGCATCACATTTTATAGATAAGGTAACAAAGGCACAGAAAGGAGAACTCATTTGTTCAAGGTTACATAGCTGGTTGGTGGCAGAACTGGAATTCAGACCCAGGTCCTCTGACTTCGAATCCAGTCTTCTTTTACTACATCATCCCTAGAATACTGTATTTGAAATAAATCTGTAGTGTTGACAGGAAAATCTAATATAAAAAATTTGAATTTCTCAAAAATGTCTAAAAAAAGTCTTCATCTTAAAAAAATTCTTCATTTATTCCAAAATCTCCATCTGTGGAAATATTTCTATGGGGCATTATAAGTATCAGCCATGGCATTGTGCTACAGCCAAGCATTGTACAGCTCTGTCACTTTCTGATTTTCCCATGAGCTATTCTGGGGTAAATATGAAAATCATTTTTTAAATCCTAATGTTGATTATTGATGCTAGGATTCAAAGAGATCAGAACGGGCCCATTCCCAGAAGTGCTCAACAGCTTCAAAATGATCTTCATAAGCAGTAATTGATGAAAGATTGATAGATAGCTGTTAATGTGCCCTCTACTACGTAATTTGAACCGATAAGATGCTTGAAAATAGAATAAGCATAAATGGTTTACTTACATGTCAGAGGCTGAATTGTTTAAATTCCATATGCATACAGTTCACTAGAAACACAGTTTTGGAAATTATGCTAGAGGAGGACATATGCCATCACTTCTATCCCACCTCTCCTGACCCTTTACTTTCTCTCCAATCTTATTATATTTGTCATTGTCTGTAAGACAGCTTTACTTGGATGTTGAACTGCCACATAAAATATAAAACTAAGCATGTCAAAAAGAGAGCTCATTATCTCCATTCCCCAATCCACCCACATTTTCCCCAATCCCAATCAACAGGACCTCTACCTTTACTGGTTTCCATAAGTACAACCTTTCTGTAATCTTTGACTCTTCTTCTTCTTTATTCCTACATTTAATTCATCACCACTTGGTCAATAGCCCCAGTACATGCCTTTATTGGTGCTGTATTGGTCTTCCTGCCTCTAACCTCTGGCCTTCAATCTATGTTACATATGATAATTATCTTCCTCAAATAATCAATTTGATTGTTTCATAAAATTCTACAGTTGCTCCTAGTTGCATCCCTCATCAAATTAAGATTCTTAATCATGAACTCTAAGATTTACCTCCAATTTCTTAGTGCACTCATGGTTTCCGGTACCCTGGGTCATGTTTTCTGCTTTCATGAGAAAAACTTATTTGACAAAACACCAAGTCCAGTTAATAAACATTTGCTAAGCACCTACAGTGTGCCAGGCATAAGGGCTAGAAAAAAGCAGTATGTGACAGAATAGATAATAGATATGGAAATTAGAAGAATGGACTTCAAATCCTGTCTCTATCACTTCTTAGTTAGGTGACTAAGGGAAAGTCCCTTTACTTCTCTGAATTTCTGTTTCCTCACCTTAAAAAGGAAGGTAGTAATATTCATGTTAATTAGCACTCTGGGTTGTTATGAGAAAGCACTGTATAAAACTTGAAATGCTCTAATATAAGTTATAATTACCATTTTCAATTCTACTTTAAGCCATTTGTACATGTACTTGGAAAGACTTCTACCATCTTAGCATCTTTAAAATTCTCTTCCTTTCACAGTAAAGTCTATCAATTCTTTCCGTACTACTATCCCTTGGCTTTGATCATTGCATTCATGCTAGTGTCTATTTCTATTCTTCATTTCCTCTTTATTCCCCACCACTATTCCCAAATACTTGATAGTAGTCTTTATACATTTTTATGATTGTTACACCCATGTCCTAATGAAGATACAAAATATGGTTAATTTCAACATTAGCTGAGAAGACCTAATATTAAATCTTGAGGAAAAAACAAAGGAAGAATAGTAAATAGTAAAAGTTTAACAGAAAGGATCTGTGATCCAATCATTCTTTTCCAGAGAAACTACAATTAAGTTTATTACACACACTCACTAAATATAATTGTTATGTCTTTAAATCATGTTTTCTGGAATTTTATTCCCCCTTCTGCTTTCTTGCAAATCACATCCTACTATCATTTCCTATTTTCCTTATCAACCAAGAATGCCAACATTCAAAGCTAAAGTCACCCAGGACCTACTGCCTGAGCATTCCCAGTTGGAACTGTATTTTATTAGCTGCTTATGGTTCCCGAAAATGTGGAGCAGGGACACCAAAAGGTCCTTTGGATGTTATCCCAAACCTAGGAAGCAAAGAAAAAAAGAAAGAAAGTAAAAGGAAGAAGGATCACCCTCTTCTCAGTGTGTTTTAAAGTTAATTCATTACCTATTAGTAAATGTGCCACAAATGGAAGCAGTGTGGTGCAATGGGAAAAAATGATGGGCTTGTTGTCAGTTGGTCCTAAGTCTTCCACTAAGTAGATGTAAGGCCTCACAGAAGGCCTTACTTTCTCCTTAAATACTAAGAAATATTCAAATAGCCAGAGAGATGTAAAGAAGGAAAAGGAGGAGATAGGATATTAATCCACTTGTAAAGCTTCTCTAAAACCATTCTATTACCTATTTTTGCACACTTGACTCAAAAGATAGGAAGTATATAGTATTATGGAAAGAACAACGAACTTGGGAGTAAAAAACCTGGGTTAGAATCTGCATGTGTGTGTGTGTGTGTATGTGTGTGTGTGTGTGTGTGTGTGTGTGTGTAAAATCTGTGCTAATAGTCATATAACCTCTATTAAGTGGAGATAACAAATGCTATCATATACCATAAAGGTTGATGTGGAAAAATTTTTGTAAATCTTAGTAATAACTCATATACATAGTACCATAATGAAGGAGATTTAATGCAGACAATATTTTTTCAACCTATTTCATTCAGATCTCTTTAAAGGCCTAATCTAATAGCTTCTAAATCTTATTAAGCACAGTGCTATCAAAAAACATTATCAATATACACATAACTGTTTCAGTGGCAGAATACAATGTGTAATATTATTCTGGTTTCATACAAAGAAAGCACAAAAAAGGACATTTAAAAGCCAGTTTTTTTATTTCAACAATCAACAAGCATTTATTTATTTATTATATGCAATTACCTGACATAAGTATTGGGGATACAAAGAAAGGGGGAAGGGGTTATCCCTGCTTTCAAGAAGTATATAATCTTTTGGGGGGGAAACAACATAGTTGTTATCCTTCTTTCTCAAAGAAGACAAAAATGACATTACCATGATAAAGTCAAGTTTCAACGTGTCTAACTGTAGCTGATCAGACCAGTATGCGTTTCAGAATGCTCTACCACAGATTGGGCACAGATAGTCCATGTGAATATTTGGAGTGGATACCCCAAATGTGCACATCCTACATTTACTTTGTGCTGTCTCAATTCCGCTTTGCTCAGAGCACACAGCACCCTTTATGATGTGGGCATGCCATGCTAAGCAGTCCTGTGCCAGTGTCTCCCATGTTGCACAATCAAATCCAAAGTTCATGAGAAAGACCTTGAGAGTGTCTTTGCATAGCTTCTTCTGACCACCATGTGATCACCTGCCCCATGCAAGTTCTCCATAAAATAGTCTCTTGGGCAAGTCTACATTTGGCATTCAAACAACATGGCCAGACCATCAAAGTTGCGCTCTCTGAAAGATAGTTTGAATATCTGACAGTTTAGTTCAAGTTAGGACCTCAGTGTCTGGTACCTTATTCTGCCAGGTGATCTTCAGAATCTTCCTAAGACAGTTCAAATGGAAGTAACTCAGTTTTTCTGGCATGGCTCTGGTAGACTGTCCATGTTTCACAGGCATACAACAATGAGGTCAGCACAACAGCTCTGTAGACCTTCAGTTTGGTAGTCAGTCTAATATCTCCTCTTCCCTACTTTTAGCTCTGGCAATGTGAGCAACAACCTCGTTGTCAATGAGTACGTCACTGGAAAGTACACTACCAAGGTAATTGAACTTCTCCATAGCATTCAAAACTTCTCCATTTGTTGTAAACGATGGTTCCACATATGGATGGTGTGGTGGTGGCTGATGGAGCACCTATGTTTTCTTGGTGTTATTAAGCCAAAATTAGCACAGGCAGCAGAGAATCCATACTTTGGTCCATACTTTGTTGCTCTCAGCTTCAGAGGCTGCATTGAGTCCACAATCATCTGCAAACAGAAAATCATGCACCAACACTCCCTTCACTTTGGTCTTGGCTTGTAGCCTTTTCAAACTGAAGAATTTGCCATCAATACGATAGTTGACCTTGATGCTGTGTTCATCCTCATTGAAAGCATTTCACAACATGGCTGATAATATTATGCTAAAAGGGTGTATTCAGGGAGGGAAAACAATATATAAATAACTAGATACATACAAGATATATGCTGAATAGTTGAAGGCAATCTGGAAAAAAAAAAGCCATTTTTACCAGCTTAGGAAGAAAGAAAAGGTAAATGAGGGTAGGAGTAAAAGAAAAGCCTCCTACAGAAAGTGAGATTGAAGCTGTCTTAAAGGAAGCCAAGAAGACTAAGAGGCAGAGGTGAAGGGGCAGAACATTCCAAATATAAGAGACAGAGGGCAAAGGCACAGAGAAGTGGGAGATGAAGTGTCCTAGTCAAGGAACTGCCAGTAGGCCAGGGTAACTGGATTGTACAGAATGTGTGAAGGATAAGGTGTAAGTAAGAATACTAGAAAGGTAGAAAGGGGGCAGGTTATGAAGAGGACTTTGATCGTAGATATAATAGGAAGCCACTAGAGCTCATCAAGAAGGGAGGTAAAAAAATCATCTTGGCAGATGACTGGGAATGGATTGGAGTAAGAAGAGACTTAAGGCAGGGAGACCAGTTAAAAGGTTAATACAGTAATCCAGGCAAGAGGTGATAAATCCCTGATCTAGGATGGTGGCTATTTAAGTAGAGTGAAGAAGATATAAACAACAAATAATGTAAAAGTAGAAATAAAAAGATTTGTCAATAGATTGGATACATAGGGTAAATGATTAAGGAATTAAAGATGACTGTAAGGTTGTAGGCCTGGGTAACAAGAAGGGGGTAGTACCCTTAACAGTAATATGGAAGTCTGAAAGAGGACTGGGGGAGGGGAGGCTGCGAGAATAATAAATTTAATTACATATATGCTGAGTTCAAGATAACTACAGAACATAAGAGTTCAAGACGTAGCTGGAGATACATAACCATAGCTGAGCAGAGAAACTAGAGCTAGAAAAATAGACCTAGGAATCATCTGCATAGAAATGATAATTGAACTCATGGGAACTTATGAGATCACCAAGTAAGACAATAGAGTGGTACAGAGGGAAAAGAGAAGAGGACTCAAGACAGAAGCCTTGAGGGACACATAAGTTTAGTGGGTATGATACAGATTTTAAAAAATCAGCATACAAGACTGAAAGGGAGCAGTTCAGAAGGATAAGAAGAGAGCCAGGAGAGAGCAATGTCAAGAAAATATATAGACAGTATATAAGAGGTGATCAACAGTGTCAAATAATGCAGCATGGTCAAGAACGAGGATTGGGGAAAATAAGTCTTTAGATTTAGCAGCTAAAGATTATTGGTAACTTTGAAGAGATCCAAAGTCAGAAGTCAGATTGCAGAGAATTTTAGAAGAGAATGAGAAAGAAATTGGAGTCACCAAATGTAGACAATTTAACCACAAAGGGGAGGAGATATATAGGACATAACTATTCTGGATGGATTGATCAAGTGAGCATTTTTTAAGTATGGGAAAGATTTGGAAATAAGGAAAGGAAAAAGGAAGAGGCAAAAAAATGGGAATACAGGACAGGGAAGAAGAATTTTTAAAGCACTCAGTATGCATCTTGCACTATGCTAAATGTTTTACAAATATTATCTTACATGATCCTTAAAACATCCTCATGACTAGGGAGATATTTTAGAGTTGGGATGGGGATGAAAATGGGGGAAATTTACTAGAAAAGTCAGGAGGGATAGGATGAAGGGTCCATGAAGAGGGGTTTGTTTGGCAAAAAAAATGGAAGGATAAAAGAGTGAACATGTCTGATTTGAGGAGAGAAAGGAAAACTCTTGGTGAATGGTCTCAATTTTTTTTTAAGTATGAGGCAAAATCTTTGGTTAAGAGAATGGAGAGAGAAGGATCTACGTAGGAGGCTTGAGGAGAGATCAGAAAGTTTAGAATAGCTATTGTGGAGAGTGAGATAGTGAATCAATTAGGGAGGAACAGAACATTTGCCTTTTTGAAGTAAAGGCCCAGTTGAGAATAGATGTCATAAATTTGTTGTGGGCCCATTAAGCACAGTTTCACAATTCCTCTAGCTCTGTTCATCAGTACATGGATAGGAGTGATGGCATCAAAAAGTGGGAGTAATCTAGGGCTGGGGCTTGGGAAGATGTAATCAGGAATAAAATAATGAAGTAAAGAAACCAATGATAGGATGAAGTTGAGTTGATTCACCACAAGGTTGAGATATGGAAGGGAAGAAAGAGTAGCCAGTATAAAAATTATGAGCTCTGAAAGAACTGAGGGTTGGAGGGAATTGGGGGAATGATGAAAATGAAGGAAAGATGTAAGGTAGGGCATAAGGGAAAATGGAATGATAAAAGATTTTGATGAGACAAAATAATTCAAAGTTCATGAACACTGAAGTAGAACACTTGTGAGTAACAGCAAAGTCAAGAGTATGATCAACTGAGTGTACAGCTGAGATGAAGTGGAAGAATAGATTATAGAAATGGAGTAGACTGAGAAAATGGAATGTTAAAAGTTTTTGAAGGGATATCAATATGTATACTTAAGTTCCCTAGTATAAGGGCAGGAGAAGGGAAGAACAAAAAGACTATGAATTATCAAGGATCATAGAGGAAGTCCAATTAAACAAGGCCTGGGAGGGGTTCAGTTATGTCTTGATGAATTTAAGAAAAAAATGGAAAAAAAGGGGAAGAGAAATACATTATAGGATGGAGAATACAGGAATGGAGTAGAAAAAAGAAATCTGAGGAAAACTTCCTAACATAATTAAGATGTTCAAAAAGACATCTATCCAAACAAGAAGAAGCTCCTGGGAGGGTTGGGGGACACCTGAATCTCACTTTCATCTGAACTGGACAAAAGAAAAAAAACACACACAACAAAAACACACATATAGAACTGCGCATAGAAATACATTTCACACAGGAAAATAGGAGGTAAAGAGGAAAGAAAGAAAGAAAAATTTGAAGGAAGATTTAAGTAGGGATTAGTCCTAAGCAAAACAAACTTTAAGGATAAGTATAAATATTTATAGCTCTTTGAGGTGTCAAAGAATGAGACTCTGAGTGGATGCCCATAACTTTGAGGTTGAATGAACAAGTTATGATAGATGGCATGGTTTTCTTCGGCAACAAAGGACAAACACAATGGGATATGGTAGATAAATGTGAATAAATATTATTGTGCTGATATCAGCGTAATGGCCAACCATGATTCCAGAGAATAAAAGATGAGACATGTTACCTACCTAGGATTCAGAATGCAGAATAAGATGAATATTTTGTTTGAACATGGCCAATGTGGAGATCTGTTTTGACTGACAACACCTGTTCGTAATGGGTTTTGTTTTTCTTGCGTTCTATGTTGAGAGAAAAATGGAGCAGGAAGGTAAGAAGGCAGATTTTAGTTGATTAAAATAAAATAATTTTTTAAAAAAATAAGAAAGACTGTGAGCTAGACATTGAATTCACTGTAAAAGGAAGGACAATGTCCTGAGGGATCTATGAGTTAAGAGCTACCAGAATCTGAATCTCAAAAGGAGAAAAAGTTATTTAGTAAAAGTAGTCAACATTGGTGGAGTTGGATGAATGGTGAATCCTGCTGACTACTACTTCAAGATGATTTTAAGATCCCTTCAGAAGTTCATTCATATATAGTGGCTCTGGATTCTCAATATTCATAGACTATCAAACTACAGGTGTATGTCATTTTAAAGCCCTTTTGAATAAAATAATTATTCTTTTGGAAAAAAACAAAATTGTCACAAAATTAGAAAAAATTATTTTCAAAATATTTGTTTTGTAATTATGTCAAAGTAGGCCTTTTTTTTATGACTCCTGTGAAGAAATTTGAGACTTAAAGAATAACAGAGTATAACCAAAACAATGTTGTAACAAGGTTCTTCTCAAATTTCATTAATAAATCTCCTTGGATACAGTCCAAGAGAGGTCTTCCTTATACCAAACTGCACACTACAGTAGGTCTCTAGGGTAGTTCTTTATATATTAATCATCCTTATTTCCCTCACTACATATATACAAATACAATAGCTGCCTTTATTCTCCCTTTTCTCTTTCCAAAACAAAACTCTTAATTGTCAAAAATTATTTTCCTCTTGTTTAGTCAGTGTTTTTTTAATCACCATGAATGCAAACTATTACTAGTTACAAAATTATGACAAATAGTTATTTTATTTTCAAGTTTTGCCATATACTTCAATTAGATTCAACTGATTTTAGTGGTATCAATACTTTATTCATAATCCTGTACTTGTTCTATATTTTGTAATTAAAAATCTCCCTAAAATGATAAATATAAGGCCATTATATAGCTGATGAAAGTCTCAAGAAATATAGAAGAGTCTTCTTCAACTAAAAGTCCTTTCCAGTTTCCAAATAAACAAATAAATCAAATCATTCAAATGTCTACATTACATATATTTTACATGAATCAAAATATCCCTTTGTAGGTAAAAAATTACATTGAAGTCCACAAAGCTGAAGCAACTGATAAATTTTTCCTTTCAGTTTTAATCAGGCTTCCTGTTGCAAAAGCTCAGCAGACAGTGACGCGAGACACTGCCTCCCAACTTCAGTTCACCTTTGCAGTTCCACAAGGGACACCATGTCAAGATTGTTCAGCTTTTTTGATGAGTGCTGCGTGGGTAACTAATGTGTAAATGCAGATACGTATAGAAAGCAGTTTTGACAGTGATGTATTGCAACTGGTTCCAGATGTCGGCAAGGGATGCTTGGCCAGGCATCTGGGGCTCCACTGCCACAGAGCAACACCAGGACCAAACAAGTCTTCAGAAGAGATCACAGAGGGCTTTAACTTCCCAATTACGATCTTATTAAAACAAATATAACTTGAGCTGCTGCTTCTCTTCTTCCGTGAAAACTACAAAATATTTCTGTATTAGAGCTTCTATTTTAAGTTAAATTAAGGCAAGATGGGTTGAAATATGGAGCATTTAAACTAGCAATATAATCATCATAGGAAAAACTTCAAAGCTGGCTGGTAAAAACATTCAAAATTAACCATATATTCCTCTGTTATAATGAATTGGGTTGTTTTTTTTTTTAAACTTCATTGCATCCAAACTTGCATAATAATATGCACTTAGAGTTTAAACATTCAGTGATTAGGAAAATAAATGTTTTGATTATTCACCAAATGGCATTACAGTTCCTTAGGAAGAATATCATTATCTACTTTATCTGCCTTCATCAATATGGCAGCAATATCATAAACATAAATCAAATGATAAATTTTATTTGTTTCCCCCTTTCACTAACTATAAACATACTGTGGTTGGACTCACTTAGAAGAATTGAATGAACAAAAACCCTATAGTATCAAGGAAAAAATGTAAGATTTCGATTCCAAAGACATGAGTTCAGATCCAAGTTCGGCTACTTATTAAGCTTTTTGACTTGAGCAAATCACCTAACATCTTATCTCTAAAACCCAGGTATTAGTGTAGATGATCTCGAGGGTTCATTCCAACTCTAAATTCCATGATCCTATGTCACAGAAAAAAAGCATAACAATAAATGGAACTGCTGATCTATAAATAAAATGGAATAAAATAAAACAAAAATGCCCTTGCATGACTGCATTATGACAATAGTCCAGTGAAGAAATTTTAACCTATAAAATAAATAAAGTTGCAATTCCTACATGAAAAATGTTTCTAGTAAAGCTGCAACTTAAGCATTTAACCTAAAGAGATTTTTTTAAACAACTCGTCTATCTCCCTCTTCTTTCAATATAAAACTCCTAGCTCCAATCAAAACAACTCTCAAGGGATCACCTACAGCTACAATCTCTCCATGTGGTTTTTATATCAGTCATTCTTTCATTGATCAAGGGAACTGCAGAAAGCATGTTTACTGTTTATCATTAAACAAAGAAAGTGATTTATCTTGCTGATTTCTAGGATCAAATCAAAGGATTTGGAACACTTTTTCAAAAAATAAAAGCAAAGATTATAATATTACTTAGATCCACATCACTGTTTTTATACCTAAATAAACAATCTGAACAGATCACCAATCTTTCATTGTGTAGGAAGTCCTAAGAACTAACAGTTTATTATTATGTAGATGTTTTCAACTACAGTCTAATCTAGTGCTGGTTCTGATGTCACTTGATATGGACTGAGGGTTTGGTAGTGTCTTAAAGAAACTGATCAGACTTTTCTTTTGCCAGCTGGGTCATCAAATTTATTTCTCACCTTACATTTAAATGATCAACCTGTAAAGTTTTATTATTAGCACAGAATACATTAATGAGTAGAGCTAAAAAACAAAAAGATCTGTAAACTATACTTCCATGTTACTTAGAGGGCACTCTTATGACAAATAGTCATCTGTGTCTTATATTTCATACATCACAATTTAAGATAACTATTTTTGCTTCTTTCACCCAAACGAAGATAATTTCCTTCCTTTAACAGTTTATATTTACCATAAAGATATGTCTGGAGCATTTCTATAAACAAAGTTGGTTGCTATATATTATAAATGGGAGAAATTCCAATCATTTCTGCGTTAGGTAATGCAATTATATAATTTTATAGGTTCATGAACACATCCTAATAAAAATTTTAATGCCTATATATTTAATTGAATACCTTTGTTTTAATCTTTTCCAGTTTTAGTGACAACTTAGATCTTTTGCTGAATAAACCAATGGGGTTTTTTTTAAAGAAAACATTAGCATATCAAGTCAAAATTCCACGAAATGATTTGCCTTCAGAGCCCAGTTAGAAACTTTAGGACACACATAAACAAAGAATAACAGAAATGCTTTTTCTTTTTCACTTTGCCTCTTTCCTATCCTTATTCCAATAAGCATACATTAAAAGCCATTAATTATTAACACTTCTTCTTCAAGTCTTCTTTTTTCCTATTATCAAAAGATAATGGGGTAAGAAAACATAAATTCATAACATATTGTTAGTAGTAAAGAGACAAAGTGAATTTGAACAAGTAATTGAGACAGATAAATGCTTGAGAGTTACATTTACTTTTCTTTATTTTTAGCAAGAAAATAGTGACAATTGACCATTCATTCTATTATCCTCCTCTTATAAAGTGATGACTTAAATAAGGCTGCTAGAACATTATCTCCATGGTAAAATCACTGACATGAAGATGTACCACATATGTACACAGCAGATTTTGAATAAGGAAGTACATTTGTTTTATAATTTGGAAAAATAATTATATTATAACAAAGGTCCAGCATGAAAACTCCATTAAATTTATATTGTTCTTAAAACTTGAGAATTGCCACCTTAACTTCATTCAAGTAGCTAATTTATACTGTAGATAATTATAATGTGAACAACTTTATATTTAAAGAACAGTAATTCATTCTTCTCATGTAAGATAATTTCATATAAGGGAATATTCAGTATTGATATCATCATGTTTTATATCTTTGATAGTCATGGATTTATTTTCATACAAGAATTTTGTCCAATAACACCCATGACTTCATTTTAATTTCTGCACATTTCTGACAAGCAGCCATAAAATAATTTAAATTGTCTAATTTTGGTTTTTATGTCCAAAAGAAACATAAAGAATGAGAGGAAATGGGGAGGAGAGAGAAAAAGCAAGATAGAGAGAGACAGAGACAGAGAGAAAGACAGATCTAGGATCTGTGACTTAATAAATTTAGGGAAACCTCAGCATGGAAACCCTCCACTCTCAATAAATTACAATTTATCTGCAATATATATTCTCTGAAAGTTGATTAGGGGACTGAGAGATTAAGTTCATGGTCCATGCAGCCAGCATATATCAGTAGCACAACTCAAACCTAGGTCTTCCTAACTCCATAGTTGGTCCTTTATCTATTTTACAGTATTCTGCTTTTCATGTAATACATATGATTTTATATGTATTATATAAGTAATCCACTGAAACATTGAAGGATATAGGTATATATGTGTGTATATATAAGATGTAATGTATATACACATGTATAATGTGTATATATTATACTGTATATGTATACACATACATATATACTCACAAACATAGCTATATCAACACATACACACAATAAACTATTTCAATGTTCAGGGAGAATGTTGTTGTTTTACTAAAATAATCTATAGTGAATCAAAAATGACTGGTTACAAACAGTGAAGCTACTGAAGAAAGCAAAGAAATTATGTGGAGTTCAGGTAAGAAGGCATCATTTTTCCTGACGAATTCTATATGTAAAATATTTGAGTTTTAAAGATTTCTAGAGCAAGAATTCAAATTACTCACAGAAATAAGTTGATAACATTATAGTTAATAAAGAAACTTAGCCCAAGTAATTAATAATATTAATTAATAATAATTATTATTAACTAATAATAATTATTATTATTATTAATTTATTAATAATGCACCATGCTTAATGTAAAAATATTTCTTATAGAGTTGCATTTCCTGTCCTTCCTTTTGGAACCAACTAAATATTATTATTATTGCCCTTTTTATTCCAAGAGTCTACTGACAGTGTTATTACTTTTATTTCAATACATATCTTAATATCTTACTCTGATGCCCCATTTGGTGTAAACGTGACCTTGGGTTCTCAAAGGTAATGCCAGCGGAATGTTAGATCTGGAAGATCCTACCAATTATAAAACCTTCAAGGACAGATCACCATAGAATCTATGTCTGTCAATCCAGGACCAACCTAGACAACTATGGAGAAGTTCACCACCTGAAGAGAAGCTACTATATGAAGAATTCATGAAGATCACCTATCAGGGTATAAAAGGATTAAGATCTACAACATTACAATACTTACCCATACTAATTTAATCATGGATGATAGTATTGAAATAAATACGTGTAGCTGAATATTGTCATAGCACCACAATCAGCCTTTTTTTAGAATCTGTTTCATAATGCAAAACCAAAAGAGTCCAAAAACCCAAGTCATACTTATTGCATTAAAATTTGCAGTTCTGTTCTCAATTTCTATGCTAATCTCATTTCATATTTGCCTAATTACTAAACATAGTCCCAAAATAAGACCTTTCAAAATGAGAGACTCTTAGTCAATGAATTAACCATTATATTATGTTCATAAAATACTAAGTGAGTTGTGGCAATTTATGAAACCTCTAGAGGTAAAACAAAGAGAAGGAAAAAAAAGGGAAATGGGTCTTCATGAGAATCATGGCTAAAAAAAGGTAATCATTGATGCTGGTTAGACTAAGTAATCCTAGAGCCTGGGGGGATACACAGGAACTTCAAGGCCCCCTTTACTATCAAGAAAAAGTAATAAATAAAATAAAAACTAAGTGATGAATCATTAATCAAATCTAATCTGCTACAGAGAATTCAATCTAAATTTTAATATGATGGACCTATAAATTATAATAACGGACTAGGGGGCTCCCACCATAATTTGGATCTAGATAATACCATAAAAACAAAATTCCTTTTGAAACCAACCACAAAGTTCCCCAGTCCTTTGATCCAGCAGGAAGAAACTCCAATTCAGTAAGGATGCTTTGTAGGAATTAAATAAGTGAAAAGCAAAATTTAGCTTGCAACAGTCTCTTGACATAAAAATGTTAGATTTCTCTTTCTCTAAAAAAAGATTTTAGAACAAGAGAATGATTGAATTGGACCTTCAGAGAACATCCAACATAGCCCATCTTCAAGTAATTGAATAGCTGATCCAAGACAGAGAAAGCTGCCTAATATCAAACAGTATTTAGAACTAGAGATAATTTAGTCTAACAAACTTATTTGATCCATGAGGAAACTAATGCCCTTAAAGTATTGACTTACCATAGACCATGCACCACTGTAAATAGCAGAGCCAGATAACAAAACCCAAGGCTTCTGGCTCCAAATCCAATGCAATTCCTAATTTTACCACTTAAAGATCTCCAGATTCAGAGAAACATGGGAAGACATGTACGAACTGATGCAAAGAGGACCGAGAAGAATACACAATTACAATAATGTAAATTGTAATATACCTAAAAGAAAGGTGAACTCTCGAGTATTAGAAAAACCAGTGAAGGCTACAGAAGAAATGACAAATTATCACTAATCTCCAGACATTAGAAAGTGGGAGATTACAAGAACAGTGTCAGTTACATTGTAGTACAAGGTTTTTGTATCAGAAGTTTTTGGTGAACTGTTTTTCTTATTCACCATGGAGGGTTCAATATGTAAGAGGATGGGAAAGACAAGAAAAAATGCAAAATACATCAAATATAATGGGTTGTTTTTATTTCTAATTTAAAATAACCCAAGGGAGAGAGACTCAACAAGTTTCCCTCAATAGCTTATTCCAGTAATTTGTCACTTTAGCAGTTCAGAATCTTTCCAAATTATATTTAAACCCATTTCTTCCTGTTTGGTCTATGGTTCCATTCAGAGAACAAATGCTGATCATACTCCTCATAAAAGCTTTTCATGTATTAGACAAAAGTAATACAAAGGGAAAGGAGTTGGCCCTTAACAGACTTTTCTTTAATTTAAATAATTTCAGTAATTTTAACTCCCCTCATCAGACTCTTTATTAATTCATTTACATATTTAAGTGCTAAACAAACTAGAAATCACAGGAAATATATTAATCAATGAGAGCAAAAAGTTCAACAGCATATTCAACTGTATTAAAATAGGCATTATTTCTCATTCTCACTTTTTAAAAATAGATAATTGTGCCAAAACACAATGTGAAAGAAACTCTAAAATAGTAACAGAAAAAAAATCATTCTTTATCTCTGAAAAAGATATTAACATGTTATATAAATTAAGTTCAGTCTTTAAAAATACTTCACCCTTAGAATCAACATAGCAGTATAGCAAGGAATATTTCTGTTGCTATGGTAATGCTCTTTATTGAACAGGTATGTAAAACCCATTTTCTGAGGGGCATATAAAAACGAATGAAGTCCACATAACATGTCAACCTAACAACTACTTCTTCCACACAACACAACTTAAATCTTTGGCAGGCAGTTTTTTTGTGATATAAGTATTTTGGTCCCCAAGTAAATTTATCCTTCAATTCTTCATAACATCATGCAGGTACCCTGGGCCATTTCAGGCTAAGTACGGAGAGATTCAAAACTAGGACGTCAGTAACCAGTTAAATGTTTTTGGTCACACCCATTCGTGAAAAGACCAGGTAAGAAATGGAAGACCTGTGATCTGTGTTGATAAAAAAAAATGTACCCATATTGCTGAGGACATAGATCTTTGATGCACATGTATATTTTACCATATTACAAGAAATACTATAAATTTGAGGAATATTCCTAATCAATCACAATTGTATCTAAAGAATGTTGGTGCTCTCCATAAGGGCAGTTTTCCTCTATGACAAACATTCCTAACAAATGACATGGTACAACAATCTTCCTATGGGTATACATATATATATATATATATATATATATACACACACACACACACACACACACACACACACACACACACATTACATTAACAAACACTGGCAAGAAAAAAATACTTATGCATGTTAAGGTCTGCTGACAAGTGCCTGAGTATACTGAAAGTTACTGCTTCTTTTAAGTTTCAGATATGTAATATCCAAACCCTGAGAAAAAGTCTTTATTTTAATTAGTAAGAGTTATAATCTGTTATTTTTGTGCAGAAAGGAAAGTCATTCACCAAGAGAGAATTGATAAAAAAAATTCCTGAGATAGACAACCATAAAAATTCCCTGTTTTCACAAGAACATAAGTTATTTCAGAAACATGAAATTCTGAAGTTGGGAGAGGAAAGCTTTGTTATGTTACATTAAAAGTCTTAATATGCAAAAAGATGTAAAAAAATTGGAAAAATAACAGAATTCAGATAAATTTCATAAACATTATTAAGTGCCTGCTATGTAGAATCATAAAACCTCAAGACTGGAAAAGATACTAAAAGTCATTATTTCAACACATATCACATACCTAATGCCTAGCCCTGGAGAAATAAAGATAGACACACGAAGTTTGATCACAAAGAACATACAATCTAACATGAGAGAAAAGATACATACACAAAAATGATATAAGGAGGAATAAGATACATAAAAAGAAGGGGTCTTAGCAAAGTCCTATGAGAAATCTGGAGTGAAAGATTATTTTCACAATGAGGAAAGGGAGAAAGAGGATCTATACAAAAGATAACACCTCTGCTGGAGGTTGGGGAGAGAGAAAGTGGGATTTTATCAGGTAGAGATTGTGGGGGGTAAAGGGAATGGAAAGAACGACTAGTCTACATACAGGGAACTACACAAAGCCATGTAGACAGGAAAGGGCAAAGTAAGAACTGAAAAATGGAGAATAATCCACTTTGGCTCAAATGTACAGTCCATAAAGAAAAATATTTCAAGTAAGGCTAAAAATAGGTTGGAGTTAAAGTGTGTAGGGCCTTAAAGGCTTCAAGAGTCAAAACTTTAGTAAGCAATGGGGAGTAACTGAAAGTAGACTTAATAGAAGTCACATGATCAAAACAAAATATTAGAAAAAATTACTCAGGAAAGTATATGAAAGAGAGGGAGTACAGAAAGAAGAAAGAGTAAGACCAGTTAGACTCCATATATTTGGTCAGTTACTGAACCTCTTCTCATTTTATAGGACCATAAAATCTCAAAGATGGAAGGGATGCCAGAGGTCCCCTAGTGTACCCCATACTTTTACAGGAATCGCCTCTACAATATCTCCTACCAGTGATCATCTGTCCTTTGGTTAAAGTTTACCAGTTGGAGATTCACCAACCTCCAAAGGCAGTACGTTCTATTTTTAGAACATTTTTCCTTATTTTGAGCTGAAATGTGCCTTTTAGAATTTTCCACCTGGTGCTCCCACTGTTGTGTTCTAGGGCCAATAAATCAACAAATGACAAATGGAAAGTTTATTATTCTAATTAAACTTTTAAACTATTCTAACAAATTTAATACCTAAACTATAAATATCACCCTGTTAGACCTAGAAAAGATCATAAAGCATACTCAGGAAAAGTCTTCATGTAATCCCTATCAGGAAAATTTTTTTCCTGACTTGCTATAGAAAACAATGCTGAAGTACACGATTTCTTAGATTCTTAAGACTAACAAAATTACCTGCTTTAAAATGATAGTTGTTTTTCTTCACTGATCACTAAAGGAATAACATTTTCTCCTCTTTTACAGAGCAGTACAAGAGAAAAAGCCTGCCACTGCTATGAGAGAGTGTTCTAATTCCAATCATTAATTGATCTATAGGATGGACTATATCAAATCAATTTCTTAAAAGAAAAAAGCAAAACTATATCACCTGTACCATCTATAAAAATAATGATATAAACATCTAAATGACAAAGAAACATTATATTAGGGTAACAAAAATAAGTTTAGGTTTTATAAATGATGGCAGAAAGCTAGCTACCTTTAAATATTAAATTCTAATTTTACTTATTTAGGAAAAATTGCACAATTCTTCATAACAGTTTAAAAATAACTCCACTATTAATGCAGGCCCTTTATTTAATCACAGGCTAATTTACTCCTGACAGAAAGTAAATTCCACTATTTTCTGTGAGGCTTTATGAAATTGCCATCATTTTTAATTAATTCTTAATTAAAATATATTACACCACAGCTTCTACCCATCTCTCTTGATATTCTAACATAATCAATTCAAGACCATTTACATATCATTAATTAAAAGCCTTCCTCTCTCATCCTTAAAATCATAATGAGGCTCCATTTCTCATTAGCAGCCTTTAAGGAATAAAATAACAATACAGTCAAGAATGAATGGTAATTTTTTAAAATCTATTTTTTAGCTTTAAATACCATATAGTGGCCAATGATATTTTCCCAACTTTTGAGAATTCCTAAATTTCTTTTAGGCTGATTTGATGCTGAAAGCCTATCATATCTCTACATTAGCCACATGCAAACAACAGTGCAACAATTGGCTAAAATTATAACCTAACCTTTAAAGAAGATATCTTACTAACCAGTCAACAATAACATAAATAGTATATTAGAGAAAGGTAAAAGGAGAGGTAATTTCTCACCCAAAATGCTAAAAAAACAAAACAAAACAAAAAAACCTAACATTTCCATAATCCTATTCTTATATCTCCTTTTAAATCAGACTTAAACGTCTTAGAAATTACGTAGTCCAAAAGTCATTAAAGGAAACTGACAATTTTAAACAGACACTAGTACCTCAAATCTCTTAAAATGTAAGAGGGAAAAAAGGAAAAGTAAAATTCGTATTTGTATATATTTCCTGCTAGCTACTACTTTTAGTGTTTTCAGTTGCATGAAGAGCTAAAGCAAAGAAGATAGCGTGGAGTTCTATAATTAAACTGTAGAACCATGATATGTTTTACACATTCTTAAATGAGCTGTGATATATGCTAGTACTGTAAAGAATTACCATTTATTGGTAATGAAAGGTAAAAATTAACCACCTATTCAATGATTTCCTCCCATCTGGAGGCTTTAAAGCTGAATACAGCTTCAGTAAAGATTTATAATATCTCAGGACTTTTAACCTACTATTTTCAACATTTTGGCTGCAAGTTAGAAAATCAATACAACCTCTACTATGATTATTTTTATGATTAGTATAAAATAAAATTTCATTGCATATCTTTGGCCTCAAGCAACTGAAATAAGATTTCCTTTTGCAATTCTTCAGGAAAAAAAGACTGAACTAAACCTTAATTTGTTATTTTTCCATACAGTTTATTATTCACAATTACATATCAAGGACAAACGACAATCACAAATAGAAATCAAGCATCTGCGTGACCAACACACACACACAATAGAGGGGAAATAAAAATCAGACCCATGTCTCAGAAATTTTATGCAGCCTTATTGTCACCAGCATTAACTATATCTAGGTGCTTCATATCAGGCAAATCAGATTTATATCACTGTCTTCTGTCAATTGCAGGTGCTCCACCACAACTTGTCAAGACAGCCTGTCTGAATCTTCACACGTCACATAGAATCACAGCACTTGGTGTTTTGGTCTGTTGACAGCAATTTATTTTGATGTGTTGTCACAATATGGAACTCTTCGTTGCTCTGCACCATGGTGCCAACAAGTCCCACTGTACTTTTTTCTACTGCCAGATGCTATAGGCACAAGTAAGAGGATAGGGTAAAGGTATACCTGCCTTGAAAAACTGTATTCTCAATAATGACTTAATTTTTTTAAGCATTCATTACTAGAAATTCCTTTATTCTGGCACCAGATACCTAGTTAAAATTCTAAATAGAGGAAGGTAAACAACGCCAACCAACCTATTAGAACGAATAGGAGTACAACAAGAAATCTTATAAACTTAAAATAGATTAGTCTACCCTAAGCAAAGAGAGAAAGTAAGTGTGTCTAGTGGTTATTTGTTTTGGTTTTAGTTTGGTTTGTTCTGTACCTCATGGTGCAGTTTCAAGAATTTGAACATTAGGTCAAATGGAAGATTTAATTTTTTAAATGCATTTTTTCAGAAATCAGTATTACTTCCAGGATAATTTCTATACAAGAAAAATAAAAGGTAACACATACAGGGAAAGGTAATAAAAAATGTGGACTGTATAAGAAATTTTTAAACTTTTATTTTATTATAAAGATTCAAGTTTGAGGGAAATATTGGACTAGATAACCTTTAAAATGCTTATCACCTCCAAGGTTTCATAATCTTTTGCTACTTTATGTCTTACACTTCATATAAAAGTCTGAATCAGATATTGGTTTAAAAAGCTATAATATAAAAGTATAATCCTCAATTAATTCTTACCTATCTTTTAAAAATCAATTCAAATGTAACCTCTACCATATAGCCTTTCTCAGTAAGACTTTCCTCTTAGACCTCACACAGCACTTTAAGGAACTAACTTATAGTGTTCATATCTTATTCTTACAGCAAAATGTTCATTCCATGTGGTCAAGAAACATATTTTGTCTAAACCACTACAGAGCTTAATAGATGTTTGTAGTTAATATAGTATTATGCTTCACAAAAAGACATCCTTTGATGCTTCATTGTGACATGGAGATGACTCCAGATTTTCAAAAAGTACCAAAAGTAACCTTCATCAGGTCCTATAAAAGCTGGAAATGCTTTGAGGTTGTGGCCTAGAGTTGGTCCATGTTTATGATTCAAGGACCAGTTTTGCTAAATTTGGAGAGGTACATGTCAAGAACACTGGCTCCCAGGTGATTAATTATCTTGGCCACAGCAATTCATGAAGCCATCAATTAAAGTGCAGAAGGATTATGATTGCTATCTGTGACAGGAAGCACTCACAAAGATGAAATCACAGATTTGTTTGATTAAAGGATAAAAATTATTCCAGTACATATTGTCAGAGGAAAGAATACTTGACTTGGAGATACGAGTTTCAGTATCATCTCCAACAACTAATATAAATGATAAAACCAAGAGCAAGTCACTTAACCTCTCAAAATCTGTTTCCACTTATTTAAAAATGAAATTTAATTCAACAAAAATTTAATAATATTGTAATATCCATTTCACAGGATGGTCATGGGGTACAAATTACATGAAGTATGTAAAATACTTTAGAAACATTGAAACATTGCATAAATGCCAACTATTATTGTTATGAATGTCATTATACTAAGAAAGTATGGATGGGTTGCAATGGGTTACAAGCTCTCTCCTTAAAGGGATCATGAGATCCCAAATCCAACTTAACAAATGCTAAGAAAACTGTTACCATGGCAAAGATAGTTTTATTTGCTTGTTTGTTTTTGCCTAATTGCATTGAGTTCATCTCTCTACCTAACTGGATCTTCTTCCAGTCAGGAAGGTAATCTAAACTACTCTTAATTTTCCAAAGGTATGCAGTTATTTTAAAGCTTATGTAGAGTTGGAGTCAGTAAAACAAGATAGAAAAAATTCCATTCAAAAAATTAGAAGTTTAAAAATGGATTAAGTTTCAGAGTGCTTAGTACATAAAGGAAATTCAAAAAAAAAAACAAAACAATTTTCCTGTCAAATTTATCACACACAAAATAAAAGATTCCTTCACTAGAGTCCTGCTTCAATGCCTTCTAGTGTCACAGAGTTCACCCTGGGCTAGCAAAGGCTATTCCAGGAGATTACAAACTCTGGCAGGTCCTACGCTGAGTTGGAAAGATTTCAAGAATGGATCCAATGCCAGACTGTGTGTTTTGTTTGAGAAGCATTGGAGGTAAGAAAGAAGAGGCTCATCATCAGTGGGTTATTTGTGAAGTAATGAATTCTTCTGGCCACAGCAACTTATAAAGACAGCTTATTAAGGCACGAAGGGATTGGGACTTCCATCCTTGTGGCATATAGCTACACTGATGAAATCACAGATTCTCTAACTACTAACACAAATTTTAAAAGACTAGTTAGGAAAGAAGAAATCCAATCTTAAAAATAAAAGTTTTGTATACAATGAACCAAAATTCAAGGGTTTCAGGCTAAAAACAGACACATTTTTGCAAATGTTAAGGATGACATGCATAGACAAGCAAATCAAATTTCCATATTGGTCATGTCCAAAAATGTATGTCTCATTCTACATCTTGTTTTTCTTTTTTCTTTCAGGTGGGGAAAGAACATAAATGTTCATTGAAATTTTTATTTTATATAAACAAAAGAATGCATGGGTAAAAAACAAGCAAGTAATACCTATCTTCAATTACATTTACTTCCTCTCAGTTCAACAACATAGTAAGGCAAAAACCAAAATAACCCCCACTTTCAAGTAGCTTATATTCTCTTGAAGGATAGAACATATGCATAGATAAAATAATTTGAGGACAAAAAGGACACTGAGGGAAATAAAGAAAGGCTTTCTGAAGAATAAGGCATCTAAGTTAAGGCTTGAAGGAAGCTAAAGATTTATTTAAGGGTAAGGTAAAGAGGAGGCATTTTCCAAGTACAGGGTTCATAACATACGAATATGCAAAGATGGAAGATGGAACGCCAAATAGACAAGTTTCACTGCAACACAGAATATGTAACGACTCATAATGAGAAATGTCTGTAAAGATAGAAGACAGCCCATTTGTGGCTGGTTTTCAGTGCTAAAGCTGAGTATATTTTCCCCTAGAAGAAAGGAGTCACTGAAGATTTTTGAGCAGGGAAGTTACATGTATGATCTTATAATCATTTTTGCTTTGCATCAAACACCTTATAAAAGTATGATATACAAAATATATATGACTGACAAAAATATGTAAAAAATATTAAATAAGTGGTCAAAAGATTTGAGCTGTTTTCAAAATAAGAAATATAAACTGTAAAGAACCACAGAAAAGCTGTTCCAAATAGTTAATAGTAAGATACATGCAAACTGAAATAACAATAAGATTTTACTTCGTACTCATCAAATTGACAAAATTAATAAAACACAGAAATATGTTGAAAGAGCTATGGTAAAAATAGGAAGACAAATTTATTATTGGTAGAGCTGAGACTTAGTCTAAACATTGTGGAAAATAATTTGAAATCTTGTAAGAAGTGTTGCTAAACTGTTTATACCTTGTGATCCCACTACTAGATATGTTTGCCAAGGAAGTCAAAAGGTTTTTTGTTTTGCTTTATTTTAAAGGAAGGATATATACCAGTACTCATAATAGCACTTTTATGTTAATTTGAAAAAACTGGAAACAAATAGGATGCTTATTGATTTGAGAATGGTTGAATGAATGAATTATGGTATATGAATGGAATATTATTATAACACAATACATAATGAATATGAGGAATTCAGAGAAAAATGAGAAAACTTATGTAAAGGGAAGAAAGAACAACCAGTAGAACAATATATACGATTACAAATACATGAAGAAATTAGGTCTAAAAAGCAGCTGAACTCAGATTAAACTCAATGACCAATATTGGTTCCAGAGGATGGTAAATGAAACACAATTCCTTGTCAGAGGTAGAAAGAAGGTAAAGAGATATGGTTACTGTATCCATTGATGCGCTGGTATTGCTTAAATGTTTTACTTTGTTACAAAGGACAGTACTATAAAGGAAAAGGTTACTGGGAAATAAAATTACTGTAGAATAAAGTCTAGGCATCAATAAACTTTTTCAAATGATTATTTTTATAGTTAAGAGGAGAATGGGTCGGATGAAGAATATGGAAGCAGGGAGACCAATAAGGAAGCTATTGAAATAATCCAAGCAAGAGATGGTGAGGGGTTAAACTAGGATAGTGGTAGTGTAAATGGAGAGAAGCAGGTGAATTTGAGAGATTTTGTGGAAGCAAAGCTTTTTCTTCATCTGCAACATTAAGGAGATTGGATTAAATAGTCTCTGAGATCTCTTAACGCTTCATATAAGCAGAGGTAGGATAGATAATAGTGACTGATTAGATATGTGGGGGGAAGGAAAGATACAAGGATAACCTAAGCATAGGAAATGTTTTTGTATTTATGAGAAGGGACCATCAACTACAGTAGGGAAAGAGGAACTTTTCAGTCACTACACCTACAGAATTCATTTACATGGAATTTTTCCAATAAGGTCTTTCTTTTAATCCAATTCAATCATCAAAACATATCTAAGGTAAAAGAGAGGCCTCTCTTGTTTTAAAAATGAAAAAATTAGAGGAAAAGGAATTTGTCTAATGTTGCTTAGTCATTTTTCAACTGTGTCTGACTCTTTATGATGCCATTTGAGGTTTTCTCGGTAAATATACCGAAGTGGTTTGCCACTTCCTTCTCCACCTCATTTTACAGAATTTTACAGAAGAAACTGAGGCAAATACAGTTAAGTGACTTGCCCAGAGTCACACAGCTAGGAAGTGTCTGAACCTCAATTTGAACACAAGACGATGAGTCTCCTGACTCCAGACCAGCACTCTATCCATTGTGCCACCTAGTTTTCGATTTGTCTAATGTGCCTATAACAATGATAAGATTAGACTTGGAACCCGGAATCAATCACAAATTCAATCTATTAAATATATATCTATAGATCGACTCAGTGTTGATTAGTTACAAAATGTTAATGCATAAAACTGAGTGGCAGAGATTACCACTACTACTACTACTACTACTACTACTACTACTACTACTACTACCACTACTACTACTACTACCACTACTACTACTACCACTACTACTACTACTACCACTACTACTACTACTGCTACTACTACTACTACCACTACTACTACTACCACTACTACTACTACTACTACTACAACAGACATTTTTGTAGCCTGATAGTTTACAAAATGCATTTCTTTTAAAAAAAATCTTTTAAGTAGGTAATACAGAGAGGCTAATAGACTTGCTGAACTAATGCTGAAGCTGGGTTCAAGAACCTAGGTAACTGAATTCAAAGACCAGTATTCTTCCAGTGATACCACAGTTGTCTTTCAGAAACAATAATATGAAAATGGTTTTATAAATTCCTTAACAAAATTTAACCTATAAAATGAGATGGTTCTCTAGGATACAAGTCTGTTTTAATCACATATCAATATTCTATAAAGTTACATGTCATATCTACATGTCATATCAGATTCTAAACAAATGGGTACCCTTTTATCCACCTCCAAGATCTTTGACTACATGAAGCATTAGGAATTATTTCAATAAAAGTAAGTTTGTAAGGTACTAAAAACCTTAATTTCATAGGTGAAGTTCAATATAAATCAACAATTTTACACAACATTCATAAAAAAGTTAATATAATGCAAGCTAACCAATGTAATAAAATGTATGCTTAAATGACAGCAACATGATGTCCAGAACAAGGGAAGCATCCTGCTGTACTCTTCCCTGATCCAACCACATCTGGAATACTATGTCTGGTTTTGGATACTTCATGTTACAAGAATTTTTACAATCTGTGGTAGAAATCAGGATATTAAAGAGAAAACACGATGAGAAGCAGACTGTACACTATAACACATACAGATTTGCGGAAGGATCTAGAGATAGACCTAGAAAAGAGAACTAGAAGTATCTTTAGAATTGTCTTCAAGGAATCTGAAATCATGGGAAACTACTAAGGAAGAAAACACTCATATAGACAAATGACGAACTGTATGTTACACCAATAATAAGGGGATATCCACAGTACCTACCTCACAGGGTTGTGATAAGGATCAAATGAGGTAATATCCATAAAGTGCTTAGTACACTGCTTGGCACGCAGTCAGGCTATACAAATGCTTTTTTCCCGGCCTACATCCCCAGTACCTAACACAATGCATATAATAGGTACTTAAAAATGTTTGTTGATTGATTCAATAATAACATTAATAAAAATATCAAATCACATTTATATAGCGCTTCAAGGTTTATGAAGAACTCTATGGATATTATCCCCATTTTAAAGATGAGGAGGATAAGGTTCAGAGAACTTAACTGACTTGCCCATGGTAACACAGCTATTAGGGAATGGAGCATAACCTAGACTTAAACAAGGGTTTCCTAACTCAAAGTTCAGTACTCTTTCCATGACACCATACTGCTCTTTTGCCCAAACCAGTTTTTAAAAGGCCCTGTATTTGGATGAGATTTGAGATAGTTCAGCTTTATGTTATACTTCTCAACATAATTTGAAGAGGAAGAGTTAAAATAGCAGATTAGCAGACAGTCATATAATCCAGCCTTCCACTCCCTACACTGCCCCAAACACTCCAAAAACATCTAAAAAGAAATGTGATCAAATTTTGATTAGGAATTTGTTTGATCACATGTCATTTTATTTTAACCCAAGTAAGCATAGGGACATAGAAAGTCAGTCTGAGGACAGGGGCCTAGTTAGGAATAGCCACTTAACGGACTCCAGTACAGGGAGAAGCTTTGCACCAGGGCAAGAAGAGGATCCAAATCTAGCACAAAAAGGCTCAGCCTAGTTCAGGGTGCATTAACAGATGCTAACTTGCAGCTTTGATGCTCAATGTTCCAGTTCTGGGTTACAGATCCAGGACTGACTAAGGAGGATTGTGTGCCTAAGTATGGTGTTCCACAGAACAGTTGCAAGGTCTTAGGTGGTATACTGGAACAAGTTCAGAAGCAAGCAGAAACTGAGTGACTGAGACCCTGAGAGTAAAGCAGGGTCTCAGCTCTAGCATTCAATTCAGTCTGAAGTCTGCAGTGGAATAACCTGAATAGCAATTCTAAACTAAAGGGATCCCTCCAGTTAGGTTACTCTGACCCAGGAGAGCTTTCCAGGTGGCTGACAGTGGCAAAGTTCAACAGCAGCCTACTAGAACTCCAACAGGGGCAAGTCCACAGATGTGTCCCTCAAACCCAAACCCAGATCAGGAAACTGTAAACCTAAGATCAGAAGGGCAGAAATTTGACTTTGCCCTGGAACAGAACACTTTGGGAGTACTGAAAGAATGAAGGTACCCAAAGATCTTGGAATAAATATTCAATAACCCAAGAAATAAACAGCAAAAATGACCCAGATTACTTCCTCCAGAAGTATACAACACCTGCCACCAACATCAAATCCTAACTCAGGAAGTAAGCTGGAAGGATGAATGAGCAAACAAGAATATTACCAATAAAAGTTATTATGGTGACAAAGATACTCAAAACAAAAATGGAGAAGAAAATGGCTTCAAAATATCTATACAAGAAAATTCTCAAAGAAAAACATAGTTTGGGCACAAGTTTAACTAAAATTTCTAGAAAAGATGAAACAAGTTTCTAAAAACTTTTAAAATGATTTTTATAAATGGAACGAGAGCATTGGAGGGAAAAATGGGAAAGAAATGAGAGCCAAGTAAAAGAATTGGAAAAGGAATTCATAGTTTGGCACAAGAGGTACAAAACTGTGCCCAACCAACAAAAGCCTTGAAAATTAGAATGGGTTAAATAGAAGCTAATTACTCCATGAAACAATAAGAAATATTAAAAACAATGTCAAAAACCTGAAAAAATAAAAGAAAACATAAATTATCTCATAGTTCTGTTTAACTGACCTGGAAAACAAATCAAGGAAAGATCATTTAAAAATCAGTAGACCACCTGAAAGTAATAGCCGAAAAATAAGAGCCTAGAAATCATATTTCAAGAAATCACAAAAGAAAACTCTCTAGATCTTTTACAACTATGAAGAAAAGTAAAAAGAGAATCCACTAGTCATCTCATCAAAAAAACTCTAAAACAAAAACTCATAGAAACATTACAGTCAAAATCCAGAGCTTCCAAATAAAAAATTATATGTGTGTGTGCAAAAAATACACCTAATACATACATACACATACATACACACACACACACACACACACACACACACACACTACTGCAAAGAGTAAAAAAGAAATAATTCAAGTATTCAAGAGCCATTATCAGGAACACACACAATTTACCAATCACTCCCATAAAGGAGTAGAGGTTGGAATACAATATTCCAGAAGGCACAGGATACAAGCTTAGAACCAAGAATAACTTACACAGCAAATGTATTGTAATTCCACTGGGAAAAAATAATGAAATAAAGGACTTTCAAAAGCATTTCTGATGAAGATCAGAACTACACAGAAACTTTAAAATACAAACTAGAGTCAAGAGAAACACAAAAAGGTAACCATGAGCAAGGATTCATAAGCAACTAAATAAGGACACACTGTTCATATTCTAATTTGGGGAGATGATATTGTGTCCCTTCAAAACCCTATCATCATCAGGGGCCAAACAGCAAATCTAACTAGACTGAAGGCCTAGAAGCGATTCTATTATATTTTGATGATCTTAAAAGAAGAATGTAAAGGGTGGTGGAGAAATACATTAAGGACAGAATGAGAGAGGAAAGATGGGGAAATTGTCCCATAATTTTATTATAATAAAATTTCCCAAAATTTCTATACAAGTAGAAGTTTGTACATAAAAGAAGGATGAGGAACAGTTTATATTTAAACCTCACTCTCATATGAACTAATCAGATGAGGGGAAAACATACATACATACACATAAAGAGTTGGGTACAGGAATATATTTCATTCCTAGGGAGAAAAAAAGGGAAAAGAGAGAAAAAGAGGAGAAAATGAAAGGAAGGTAGTAGCCCTAAGAAAAACAAAACCTATCATAAGATGAACAAAAATATTTGTAGCAGATCTTTTTGCAGTGGCAAGGAAATGGAAACTGAAGGTGTCCACTGATTGAGGCCAGAGAAATAACTGAATTTATGATATATGGAATTCTGCTGTGTTCTAAGAAATTATTAAGGGGATAGTCTCTAAGTTACCTGGGTTTATGCTGAAACAGAGTGAAGTTGGCATAACCAGGAGAAGTTTACATAATGATAACAATATTATAAAGACAAACAACTTTGAATGACATAGGAACACTGATGAAGTTCATGATGAAACATACTACCCATCTCCTCACAAGAGAGGTGATGGACTCAGAGTACAGATTTGGACATGGTCAAAATGGGAATGTTTGGATCAACGACACATGTTTAAAACAAGTGTTTTGTTTTTCTTTCACAATGAGAGGGGGGAAGAGAGAGGAGAGAAGACAGATTTTTGCAATTAAAAAAATTTGATTAAAAAAATAAACATACTTTCAAACCATGAGTAAGGAGGAATTATACAAGACGCAAGAAAATTAATAATAATTCTTAAGTAATGGGACCAATTCTGTGTAGGTGGTGTCAGAAGTGAAAGTAAAACCCAGATCCTAATTTCAGAAACAGTAAATACCATTCCTTCAAAATGTTTTTCTTCATCAAAAGATACATTATCTCTCTAGTTTAGTATTCTTATACTGTTTTCTCTAAGTGAAATTCTTGACACTATATCTCTGCGAAAGAAGAAAAATTTGGAGCTTCAAAAATGAAATTAAACTTAATGTTTCAAATGTAATTATTATATGTATCACTTAAAATTCAATCAAACAATTCTGTTCCAGATTCACAAGTCATCATTTATTGCTGAAATGTGCTCCTAGAAATATCATAAAACAGAACAAATTTCCTTCATAAGAACAGCATTATAACTGGGGGATGGGGGACATTTACATTTTTCACCAAGAACTCAGCATCAATAAATCATAACTAAGACCAACAATTGTACAAGATGAAACAAAAGGTTGTGATCTGTACTGGTAGAGGGGTACTCACATCACTAAGAATAGAGAATCCACTAAGTGTTGGTCATACCAGCTTCTATAATATCACACAAGTAAGGAAATAACATATATACAATGACATTATTTTAAATGATAAAATGATGCATCAAGTTCTATAAAATGAAGATGCATAAGTGCACACAAAGATATACTTTTTTATCATAAATTTAACTTCAGGATGGGAGGAGCCAAGAAGGCGGAGGAGAAAGACTCACCTATGCTAGCTCCGAATCCACAGCCCATAAACTTCATGTAAAAAGAACTCCCCACAAATTGTGGAGCAGTGGAACCCGCGCAGAAACACAGTGGAAGAGATTTCCGTTCCAGAGAGCCCAGGAAAGCTGTCCCAAGGGGTCTGTCATGCTCCAAACAGCGAAGCCCACCCCTGCGCTACTCTGGACACTCGGCCCCAGAGGAGCAGATCTGAGCAGGCTTCAGGGACGGAACCTCCGGCAGCCGTGAAGGTCCCTCCACTCCAGGTCAGTGAGAGAGACTTCTGGGCTGGCCGAGAGGGGAGCAGAGTGTCTCCATAACTCAGGCCCCCTCGAGAGGCAGCGGCAGCCCGGCACTCCCGGGGCAGACAGGAGCTCAGGGCCATTACTGAAGGTCTCCGCATAAAGCCACTGAGGGAACTGAGCCTGGGAGCCGGCCCTGCCCCGACCCAAGCACCAGAACTTAAGCTCACATTGAATAGCAGCCGCCCACGCCGCGCAAAGCCCTGAGGCTGGGGAGCAGCATTTGAATCTCAGACCCCAAGCACTAGCTGGGCGGATCTAGGCAGGGGTGCAGAGGAATCACAGAAGTCAAGTAACTGGCTGGGAAAATTCCCAGAAAAGGGAAGAAAAATAAGACCATAGAAAACTACTTTCTTGGGGAACAGATGTTCCCGCCTTTCATTTCTGATGACGAGGAACAATTCTTACCATCAGGGAAAGACGTGGAGGTTGGGGCCTCCGTATACCAGACATCCAAGATGGATGTCTGGTGGGCTCAGGCCATGGAAGAGCTCCAAAAGGATTTTGAAAATCAAGTTAGCAGGTGGAGGAAAAACTGGGAAGAGAAATGAGAGAGATGCAAGAAAAGCATGAAAAACGGGTCAATACCTTGCTAAAGGAGACCCAAAAAAATGGTGAAGAAAATAACACCTTCAAAAATAGGCTCTCTCAATTGGCAAAAGAGGTTCAAAAAGCCAATGAGGAGAAGAATGCTTTCCAAAGCAGAATTAGCCAAATGGAAAAAGAGGTTCAAAAGCTCACTGAAGAAAATAGTTCTCTCAAAATTAGAATGGAACAGATGGAGTCTAATGACTTTCTGAGAAACCAAGAAATCACCAAACAAAACCAAAAGAATGAAAAAATGGAAGAGAATGTGAAATATCTCATGGGAAAAAACAACTGACCTGGAAAATAGATCCAGGAGAGACAGTTTTAAAGTTATGGGACTACCTGAAAGCCATGATCAAAAAAAGAGCCTAGACATCATCTTTCATGAAATTATCAAGGAAAACTGCCCTGATATTCTACAACCAGAGGGCAAAATAAGTATTGAAGGAATCCATCGATCACCACCTGAAAGAGATCCAAAAAGAGAAACTCCTAGGAACATTGTGGCCAAATTCCAGAATTCCCAGGTCAAGGAGAAAATATTGTAAGCAGCTAGAAAGAAACAATTCCAGTATTGTGGAAATACATTCAGGATAACACAAGATCTAGCAGCTTCTACATTAAGGGATCGAAGGGCGTGGAATAGGATATTCCAGAAGTCAAAGGAACTAGGACTCAAACCAAGAATCACCTACCCAGCAAAACTGAGTATAATGCTTCAGAGGAAAATATGATCTTTCAATGAAACAGAGGACTTTCAAGCATTCTTGATGAAAAGACCTGAGCTGAAAAGGAAATTTGATTTTCAAACACAAGAATAAGAAGAAGCATGAAAAAGTAAACAGCAAAGAGAAGTCATAAGGGACTTACCAAAGGTGAACTGTTTACATTCCTACATGGAAAGACAATATTTGTAATTCTTAAAACTTTTCAGTATCTGGGTAGTTGGTGGGACTACACACACACACACACACATGCACACACACATGCATGCATGCACACACACATGTACACACATGCGCACGTGCACATACACACATGCACGCACATGCAGAGACAGAGAGCACAGAATGAATTGGATAGGATGGGACCATATCTTAAAAGAAATTAAGGTAAATGGTGAGAGAGAAATGTAGTGGGAGGAGAGAAGGTAAAATGGAATGGGTAAATTATCTCTCACAGAAGAGGCAAGCAGTAGACTTTTTAGTGGAGGGAAAAAGAGGAGAGCTGAGAAAAAAAACATGAAGTTTACCCTCATCACATTCGACTAAAGGAAGGAATAAAATGCACACTCATTTTGGTATGAAAACCTATCTTACAATACAGGAAAGTGGGAGAGAAGGAGATAAGCAGGGTGGGGGGGATGATGGAAGGGAGGGCAATGGGAGGAGGGAGCAATTTTAAGTCTACACTCAGGGAGGGACAGGATCAAAAGAGAGAATAGAAACAATGGGGGGCAGGATAGGATGGAGTTACATTTAGTGTTACACAACACAACTATTATGAAAGTCATTTGCAAAACTACACAGATATGGCCTATATTGAATTGCCTGCCTTCCCAAAGGGAAGGGGTGGGGAGGGAGGGATGGGGAGAATTTGGAACTCAAAGTTTTAGGAACAACTGTTTAATATTGTTCTTGCTACTAGGAAATAAGAAATACAGTTAATGGGGAATAGAAAGTCATCTGGCCCTACAGGACAAAAGAGAAGATGGGGACAAGAGAAGGGAGGAATGATAGAAAAAAGGGCAGATTAGTGATAGAGAAAATTAGAATGCTCAGTGTGTTTGGGTGGGGGGAGAGGATAAATGGGGAGAAAATGTGGAACCTAAAATTTTGTGAAAATGAATATAAAATGTTAAATAAATTTATATTTTAAATAAATAAATAAATAAATTTAGCTTCAATATAACAGGGTATCTATGAAAAATAACATGACTAGGAGTCAAGAAACTTGGGGTCCTCTTTGTTCTCTGCCCCTAAGTACCTCCTTGGAAAGACTTGAGGCCTCCAGATGAGATTCTTCACTCCTCTCCCCTTTCCAAGCCCTTCTAAATTCTCAAAAAGGTAAGAAATTATTTTTAGTGAAATTAGTGAAATAGAATTTTTATTAAGAAGGGGTTTCTTCAAGATCATTTAGTCCAAATCCTGAGACTCAGAGAGGGAAAGCAATGACTAATGTTGCAGAGCTACTTAGGACATTAGCTACTTAGACATTCTCTCAGGAAAATTGTCTTGTAACAAAACAAAACAATCCAAAAAAAGCATTTCATTGACCTTAAAGCTATGTTTAAAGTACTGGAATACAGGATTAATAAATGTTTGTCATGGATGATGGTTGTGTTTTTCAACTAACAGGCTTCTTTTTTTATGTAAAGGATAAACCAATCTTTTTTCCTTTTGACTATTTCATACTATCTTGGCTTATTCAAAGCCACAAACATAACTGTTTACTAGAAAAAATGAAGGCCACCAAGAAACAATAGTGCTTTAGTCTCTTTTTTAGCCTTCCCTGTCACAAAGCTTACTGTATACTTTATTGACAGTTATCAGAGCACTTCATACTTCATTAGAAAGCTGTAATAACAATTAACAGGTTATCATCAGCAGCATTTAAAGTGGAACTTCGAAATATCTTCTGAAGAATTGCTAAGACAGGCATAAGACATTCTGACTGAGCTAATGCTGTTGCCTGTAATGTGTGCATTTACAGACAACAGTGTAAGGTAGAAATCTCCACATGAATGCATAAAAGCAACAAAAATTGAAACATGAAATAAACTAGATAGCATCAAAAGAATGTAAGACAAAAAGATAGGGATTGTTTATATTCAAAAAATCCTACAGAATTAATAAACTAATGGTACTTCCTTTTTATGTTTTAACAAAATCACTCTGAACTTTCTTTTTCATTTACAAACTGAAACAGAATTTAAAAATGATTTGTTAAAAGAAAGAAAAGAAAAGTACTTAGGTATAAACAAGATTTACTGATAAGAAACATTGGTGAAAGTTTAAGGCTGAGAATATTACAATTTCCCTGCTCCATATAAATCAAAATGATACGTAACTCAAGGAACAATACAAGGAAATAAGGTGAGCTTACAAGCAGGTAGCTATAGTAGTGGCTGTAACATGCTACTGGAGTGCAAAGTGGCATAGTAAATAAAACACTGGTCCTGGAATCAGGAAGACCTGAGTTCAAATCCTGCTCCAGATGGTTACAAACTGTGTGACCCTGGGCAAGTCATTTAACCCTATTTGCTTCAGTTCCCTCATCTGTAGAATGAGGATAAGGAAATGGCAAGTTACTATAGGACCTCTGTCAAGAAAATCCCAAATGGGGTCACAAAACGTTGGACACAACTGAAACAAATGAACAAGTAGCATGCTACCAGCTACAATTACTAGAATTCATATGACCAAAAATGAATGTGAGCTAGCTTAAAAAAGTGAATGAGAAATGACAGATGGATAGCCTTGGAACTATAATGGTTCTGACAAAATAAGAAAAGCAGAAGGCTTGGTTCACAATGTTTCTTTCCTCTCCAACTTCTGTCCTCCTACTATAGGACTTCAACATATATTGCTATTCCATAAACACCTTAACTCCAATGCAGTCAAAATAAGAAGGAAAGCAGGCACCTGAGAAAAATTTTACAGCAAGTTTTTCTGATAAAGGCCTTCATTTCTCAAATATATAGGGAATTGAGCCAAATTTATGAAGAATAAGAACCATTCCCTAACTGACAAATGGTCAAAGAATATGAATAGAATATGAATATGAACAGTTTTCAGAAGAAATCAAAGCAATATATAGTCATATGAAATACTCTAAATATACTGATTAGAGAAATGCAAATTAAAACACTTCTGAGGTATCATCTCATACCTATCAGATTGGCTAACATGATAGAAAAAAGAAAATGGAAAATGTCAGGTGGGATGTGGAAAAATAAAGACACTAATTCACTCTTAGTGGAATTATGAACTGCTCTAACCATTCTACAGAAAAATCTGGAACTAGAGTCCAAAAGGCTATAAAATTGTTCATACTCTTTGACCCAGGACTACCACTACTAGGTCTATATTCCAAAGAGATCAAAGGAAAAGGATGTGTATGTACAAAAGTATTTATAGAATCTCTTTTTGATGTGGCAAAGAATTGAAAATTAAGGGGATGCCCATCAATTAAGAAATGGCTGAAAAAGTTTTGAGATATGATTGAGATGGACTACTATTATGTTGAAAGAAATGACAAAGGGAATGGTTTCAGAAAAACCTTGGAAGATTTATATGAATTGATGTAAGCTGTAAAATGTAAGTGAGCAGAACCAGGAGAACATTACACACAGTAACAGCAATGTTATAATGATGATCAACTGTGAAAGACTTAACTACTCTGATAAATACAATGATACAAGATAATTCCAAAGGACTCATGATGAAAAAAGCTATCTACCTCCAAAGAGAAAATTAATGAACTAAGGGTAAATTGAAGCATATTGTTTTTCACTTTTTTCTCACTTTTATTTTGCGTCACTTTTCATGTATAATGAATATCATATTTCTTGCCTTCTCAAGGGGTGGGGAAGGTGCAAGGAGGGAGAGAATTTAGAACTCAAAATTTTTTTAAATGAATGTTAAAGAAAATATACCCTAACTACACAGATCCTCAACTTACTCATTTCACATAACTTCTTCTCTTCACCCACCTTAGCTACATACAAAAAGAATCAAAACCTTAATCTTGCCATTACCCATGACAGAGAATAAACAATCTTAAGAGAGATGATTAAATTTTCAGTTTCCATTTATACCTCAGATATTAGCATTCACTTAAAAAAAAACAGATCTTGATCTATCTGTTGATTGTCTAGTCTAAAAAGTATAATGAGCTTAAACTTAAAGGTGTACATACTGATTAATTCTAATTTATTATACAGTTATATTGTATACCTTACATATACTGTACATTATATAGATTATACTGTATGTATTTTTATATTTTATATATAATTTGACAAATTACTTTCACCACCTTGTTAGTAAGTTTTAAAAAGATTGGAAAGATAGGAGAAGATCAGGTTGTGGAGATATAGAAGGTGGAAATTTAGCTAGAAAGCAAGGGTAGTCAATCTCTATCACTTCCAGGATCAAACAAAAATTCCTCCAACTGGTATTCAAAGCCTTCACAACCTGGCCCCCTCCTACCTTTCCAATCTTCTTACTCCTTACTCACTGCCACAGTAGTCTGTGATTGAGTGACAATGATCTCCCTGCTATTCCTTGAAAAAGAAACTCCATCTCTAGACTCTGGGCATTTTCACTGTCTGGGCCTCATGCTTTGAATTCTCCTTTCTGCTTCATCTCTGCCTCCTCATTTCCCTAGCTTCCTTCAAGTCCCAGTTAAAATTCCATGTTTTATGAAAAGTTATACCTGACCACCTTAATGTTAGCACCTTCCCTCTATTGATTATTTTCAATTCATGCTGAAAACATCTTCTTTGTACATTGTTGTTTACATAAGATAGTGAACTCTTTGAGAACCAGGACTATCTTTTCTCTTTCTTTGTATCCCCAAGGCCTAGCACAGTACCTAGGAGTTTAATAAATATTTCCTAACTATAACACACTGGGTAGACCATATATGAAGAGTTAATGGAAATACATGAAAAAGAATTATATTGTATGAGAAATCAAAGATAGGGATAGATTACAATATACATAAATGGAAAGATTATCTTGCTAACAAGATCACAAATGCAAAGTACTGATAAAAAACAACTTTCCCTTCATTCCAAATACATGTGTGGGAGTGAGTGATCTCCTCGGTGTAAACTTGTTTATACAAAGACATTAAATAAGAATAATTTAATTATCAAGAATTAATTGGTAATGAATGATGGCAAAGAAAGAGATTTCCTTTTCCACTTGGAAAAATGAATCTAGGTCTAGAAAAGATCATAGATTAAAAAGAAGTCCAGGTGGTGACAGATAAGAAAGACAGATAGGAAAAAAAAAAGATTTTTAGTTTAGTCCAAGGTGAAAACAGAAGAAACATGCTTCTCAGGTATCCAGGGTATTTATGCTTCATCAGCCTTAACCAGCATTAGAAACTAGAGACTAAAAATAACATTATGATTATATTGGACTAAAAGTAGAAATTAAAAACTAGAGAAACTAGAAAAAATATACAAGAGAGGATTCCTAGAAGGAAGTCTCTGGCCCATTAATAATCTGAAATGGTAGTTTGAGATAGAGTCCACCAGAATATGGTATCTGAAAAATACTCATCTTCTAAGTAGGAGTCTGTATCCCCATCAATCTCACATTTCAATGTCACTTTTCTATTTAACAAGTGCTTTCTTCATAATGAGCTTACATATTAGTTAGATAGGGAACATATTAATATTTCCATTTAACAGATTAAGAAATTGGGGCCTGAGAAGGTAAAATAACCTTCCAATGGTCAGAGAGCTATTAAGTATTTGAGGGAAGATTAAAACTCATCATTTTTTTCTAGGAACCACTAATTGACTACTTATATGTAATCTCCACCCTCTCATAAGTCTCCATCACTTGGAACAAGTCTTTGTTGAACTGATAAAGTCTGGTCAGGATACATTGGTTCTGCGATAATTTGCTATAGGAAAGGGCAAAGGGTTAGGCTAGATGTCAAAGGTCAGAACTTCTAGTAGCATTCAAATCCTTCAATAGTATAACTGTCTCAGTGGGTATACATTTATGATATGCTGTACCTTTGTTGATGAGCCAAAGCCAAATATCCTTGATATTCCAAAAAGTGCTTCTAAATAGAAGTCACACATTTAATTTACAATCATTTTGAGCATGTGTTCTTTATGAGAGAGGTAGTTTTTAAGAACATGTGGCAGCTATTAAAGCAAATCTGGGAAACTGACCAGTTTCAAATCACAAAGAGATGGCAAGACTACAAATATGGTATGGAATGTGGAAAAGTCCACCACAAAAATATCACTAACGTAGTATGTGAGGAAGTGAAAGAGAAGAATCTGTGGAAGTAATCTTTGCCAGGAACAATAATCTGTCTTTGATAATATGTTTGGACTTTTTTTAAGCCCCTTTTTTGTTCATATTTATCATGATTCACTATTTGGCCCATATTATCAAAATTACTCATAAAACTACAAAATTATCTTCTTGGTTTTTAAAGAATAGGTAAGTAAAGTTATTCTCCAATTGTGTCTATGTTCATTCTTCATTTTCGAAGAAGACCATGCCATCAGAGAAATGATGATATAACTTGCACTTGACTTTGTTTTGAGTGAGGGACGGCTGTGCAAGGTCACCAGCCTCACTTCTCCTCTGGAGCCATCTGGATCCAGTGACTAGATTTTTCATCAGGATGACTGGAGATGACCTAGGATGCAATGGGAGACCTTGGCCCCTTTAGGCCATAGCCTATTTGGTACTCAAAAATGGTCAAAGGAAGCTTTCAAAGGAAGAAACCCAAGCTATCAACAGTACAAAAAAAAGTTCCAAATCACTAATATTTAAATGCACATTAAAGTAATTGTTCTACCTCATATTCTTATATTGACAAAATTATCCAAAAAAGGAAATTTATAAATGATGGAGGGACTTTATAAAAACAGACAAATTAATGTACTGTTGATAGGGTTATGAACAAGGTTGGCCATTTAGGAAAGCAATTTAGAACTATGCCTAAAAATTTACTAAACTATTATAGTTCAGTGTTTTGATACAGTCATATAGTTGCTGGGTCTATACCTCCAAAGAGATCAAAGAAAGAGGGAAAGGATCTATATAGTAACAGAAAGCACCCTGGCATATGCAGGAGGGACTGCTGTACAGGTTCTTAGATCTGCTTTTCTAAAAGGAAAGCAACTTTTGAGGGGTCAACAATCTTCTTTAATTACACTTACCAACAGAGAAAATAGAAGCAGAGAGATAAAGACCAACAGACAGGGCTTCTGACTGTCTGACCACAAGCAATACATACATCAGAGATCAACAGACATATCCAACTGTCTAACCATTACATACACACAGAGTTACCAGAGAGAGGAGCACCAACATCTGGGTTTTCAAAGTGTATGGGGGGGAGGATGGGGAAGAGGAGGAGGATGGCTACCCAGAGTCTCACGTGGCACATGAACCTTATTCCAAAGAGTAAGCCCCCAAAGCTAAACCTCACCTCAGAGTATAAATACACTTTTCAGAGCTGGAAGGTTACCTAATGCCTCATTAATTAACAAAAGGTATGCACATTCCTACAAAACAATCCTCCCCTAATCAAGCTCCCCTTAATGGACACCAGGTGAGGCCTATTAATGGGTGGGGAAGATCTTTACCTCTAATTAACATTATACATATGTACAAAAATATTTATAGCAGCTCTTTTAGTAGTAGCTAACAACTGGAAACTAACCGAACACATCAATTGAGCAATGTCTAAACAAATTCTGGTAAATGAATATAGTGGATTACTATAATACTCTAAAAATAATGAAAAAGATAATTTTCAGAGAAATTTGGGAAGATGTTCTGAACTGACGCTGAATGAAATGAGAACAATTAGTGCAATAACAATAATACTATAAAACAAACAACTTTTAAAGGCAATTCTGATCAATGCAATCACAAGCCACAATTCCAGGAGGCTGATAATGATGCCTGCTACTCACCTCCTGGCAGTACATTCATCGATTCAAGTTGCATGAGACACATTTTTTGTCATAGTCAATGTAGAAATTTGTTTTGCTAAACTAAGCACATTTATTACAAGAATTTTTATCTTTATTCTTTTTCTATGGGAAGAAGGGAAGGAGAAACAGTGAGAAAACAAATGTTTATGAATTGAAAAATAGAATTTTTAATTTAAAAGAAAATTTATAGCAAAAAAAAAAGAAGATGGTTTGGTAGAATGTTCACTCATTCAGTAAATACTTGTCAAGCACTGATTATATATAAAACAATGTGCTAAACTTGGGAAAGAAAAAAAGTGTTACTAGACAGTCCCTGCCCTCATGGAGTTCATAAACTAGCAGGACTTTAAAACACCAATACAAATAGCTATAATACACAATGACAACAAATTGCACCAGCACTTTGTTTTATACCTTACTGTCTGAGGACCAAGGGAAATCTGTTAATAATGTTTAGAGAATTGAGAGAGGGAGGGCTCAAGGAAAGATCTATGATAAAGCAGACTTACAAGGATAGGCAGTAATTCAAAGAGGAAGGACAACAATACAAATAAAAGGAAAAACACGAGCAAAAACCCAAAGACTTCAAAGCGTATCTGGAGGACAAGAGTTCTCTACAGAGAATACATAGAGAGGGGTGACCTGAAAAAAAAGACTAGAAAAGTAATAAAGAGCCCTCTTTCATACTTCTATGAAACAAAAAGTACAGTTAGTGAGGTAGGGCAAGCAATGGAATTTTTTTTACAATTGTAAATTATACATAGTGAATTTCATGCATTAGTTTTGCTAATTCAGTGATATTTCAGGTGAATGGGAAGGGAGGTGTGAGAGTTGGCTTTATGGAGACTTCAACATATTACCAATGACAACTAGTTCCAATCTCATTTGAATTTTGTGTATATCTTCACCTTTTAGATGTTTCTTGTAGACATGTTTGTTTTTCTATCCATTCTGTCACTCTTTTGTTTAATTGGATTAATTCATTCATGTTAAAAGTTAACAGTGTTAAGCTTGTATTTCCCTCCATTTATTTCTTTAGTACTGCTTTTTAAAATATTTTATTCACTTCCTCACTTACTTCAGTAACTTTCCCCTTCCATACTTCAACATGAATCTGTTTCCACAGGCTCCTCTTCACCTTTCCCCGCTCTCATTTTCCTACCTTTATTCTAGTGGGAGGAGGCAGTTTATTTAAATTACTTTTTCTTTCTTTTATCTATTTCTTTCCCCTTCCCTTCTCTTTCCCCTCTCAGTTAAACAGTTAGCTTGAAATCTCTCCCATTGTCCATTCCAACATCTTATATTAGTTTTCATTTGTAGTACCCCTTTCTAAAAATTTTTTCTTCGCTTTTTTCCCCTCTCCTTATCTAGTCTATTCTGAAATTTTATTTTCTGATTTGTTACCTATATCCTTATTTTTTTTCTTTTTATTCTATGTTCAACATGGGAATGAAGCTTATGAAGTCCCAGGTATGAGCTTTCTTGTCTAATCAATTTCTAAGTTGGAGTCATTATAGATCTTGCCTTAGCAACCCTTCCTCCTGCTGTGTCTCATTCTTAGAAATATCAATTCATAAGAGTAAGGTTGGATAGAAACAGTATTGTGGGATATAAACTACTCGGTATCCCAAATCATTTAGTCCATTTCTAACTTCCTTCCTGAAGGCATACCATCTCATCCTTGAGTTCATACCACAACCCACTATATGTGCTAGGAGCTGTCACATCCCTTATCCTAGACCAAAATGCTGCCTGTCAAAGCATAATACGTAACCTCTAATGTACCAATTCCTCTTAAACTAAATCCTTTGTCTTCAAATGAAAAAAAAACTATTTCTAAATACAGAATAATTGATTTCATTACTTATACTTTCCTTAATAACAGAAGTTATTTATATATCTTGAATTTTTGGTGTTTGGGAATATCTGTAAGTTAAAAATTCAGCTAATATCTATTTGGAAGTCTTCAAGAATCCCTCAAATTGTTCTCTTTTGCTCAACAGCCTTTTTTCATTGATCTTTAGGGTGAGATTTTTAGAGCATGTCCTTTTGGGTTGCAGCTTGAGCTCCTTTGCTTTTTCAAAATATGTTAACTCATTCCTTTGCAATTCTTGTAATTGCAAATGTGTTATTCAAATTTCTTCTCCTTTATATATGAAGGCCTTTCTCCTGGCAGGCTGCGAAAATTTGTTGTTCATCATTTGAAACCATTCAATTGAACCATTATGTGTCATATAGTTTGAAGCATATTGTTCCCTCAACCCCATCTGGTGCAATCTGTAAGTTCTTTCAACTGAGGCTTTGTTGCCCGCATTAAGAAATTCTGAGCAGATTACCTGTATTATTTTCCTGTATTATGGTATTGAGACTTTTTGATGTGTCATGTTCTTGTGGGTGACCTATCAGTCTTAAGTTATTTCCACACATCCCATCCTTAGTCCCTCATTTTAATTTATATTGAATGTTACTGTAGTGCCTTTTGCTTCTCTTCGCCAAATTTTATTCCTCTTTTGAATTTGTCTTTCAAATCTGTTAATTGTTTATTTCTTTAGAGAGATTCCCCAGCGTAGATTCAATTTTTCTAATTAGCTAATTGCAGGGGCTTTTTTAATATACATTGAGAACATATGTTCCAACCTATAGTCACTACTAATTTCTTCTATTATGGAATTTACTTCTTTTGTGAACCATCCTTGAGCTTCCAAGAGTTCCATGCTCTCTTTTCGAACTTGTGATATTCTGTATTTATTCAGATCTTGATTCACTTTCCTTTTATTTTTGTATAATTGTCAGAGGCCTTTGTATTTTTTTTCTCCAGGGTTTAGGATCCTTTCTGTTTAATGATCTGTTTGTGGTCTACAATTTGATTGATCTTGTTTTCTACTGAAATCTTTTACATTTCAAACTCTTGATTTTATTCCCTATCACACATTTTCAGAACTTTCGTCCTTCAATGGTGAGGATGCCCCCTGAGTATGGGAATTAAAAAGTTGTCTCATCCTCCTCACACTGGAGGATAAAAGGATAACTGGCATTGGTCCCTGCCATGAGTAGTCTCTTTGGGAACAACACTAACCATGGCTGGGATTCAGTCCCCTTTACTTCAGGCCCAGCACAGATCCTCACACTATCACCTCATTCTAATCCTTCTGTGTGCTCTCCTTTCTGGCTGAATTGAATTGGTATCTGCTTTTTACAGGGAGGGAAGAGAGGAAAGGACTCCAAGGAGACTACCTGAAGCTTTAGGGGTTTTAAACCAGTACAGTCAAAAGGTAGCAAATTTCAAGCCCCAGCTTCACATGGCTGGGCACAATATCTGCCACTTTTTTTTCAAAATGAAGAAAAAGAGAAGGATTGTTCAGGAAAAATCTATGTAGAGGGGATTTCTAGATGAACTCCTGGCACAATTATGTGTATCATCTTGTTTTCCTACCATCATTATATGAATACTAGTAGAAGAATGGGGCTGAGTGAATTCCTTTAAAAATTAGAGATCTCCATTGTTATTTCACAAGGTTTTTACTTGTTGGTTTTATCATTTTTGTCCAGTGGATTTGTCCATAATTGTTCTACATCTGGAGCATAATTCCCCCCTTTTTTGAAGGTTGAAGAATTGAAAAAGTTTATACAAAATGATTAATCCACCATCTTTCTGTTCATATTAACCCATAGATTTCACCAGTCAAAACTTGCATACAATAAGTAGAATAAGAGGCAAAGTCAAGGGTACATATTACTGAAAAAGGAGGTGAGGTCACCATATATTTGAGAATAAGGATTAACAAATCCAGAGTCCAGATAATAAGCTAGTACCTCTTAAATATTAAAAGCAGCAGAATAAAGATTCCAGTGCATCATGGACAAGAATCACATAAAAACAGAAGGTATGGATAGCTTCTGATTTGCACCAGGGGGATTAGTCCTCTAACAACACAAATGAGATCATGGATCCATCCGAGTATCAGAGAAGAAAGGCACAGCTTAGTTTAGTGGAAAGAGTATTCACCATCAGGATGAAGAAGGAAAGAATAGATATGCAAGTAAATATACATGCAAAACTCTGTTTGCTCAGATTAATATAGTCTTAGAGAGGCAGAGCAGCAGAGTGAGTAGGGAGCTGAGTGTGGAGTCATAACTTTGTCATGTAGTAATCATTTGTGTGACGATGGCCAAGTTAAGTAATTTCTCAATGTCCACAGGAAACTCTAAGACTATAAGTAGTAGGCAAATTACTGATTTGCACTGGAGTTTCCACATAAAGAAATTCCAAGTCAAGGCCAACACACACACACACACACACACACACACACACAAAACTGATAAAACATTTCATTAAAAACTTAGCACTTTAAAGAGATGAGGAGTATATATCAGTTCTGATTTTTATTAAACTCTGGTTAATCAATATCTTTATATGTTGAACATGGTAGTTTCCCTCTTATTATCTGACTTTTCCCCACTAAAACAAAGCATATATTGTGGGTGTCCTAATAACTGTTACTAACAAATAGTTGCTATATTTAAAGGGATGTTATGTACATTAGTAAAGAGCTTTCTGGTATATAGATAAAACCATGATCTTACTGATGTGAATATTTCCTTGACTAATACAAAGACCAAACCATTCACACTTTTTAATATGTTATAATTTTTATGTCTTCCCATAAATCTTCTGCCATAGAAGTTCTACTGAATGAACCAGAGGTTGACCTCAGATTCTTTTAACAGTTTGTGGAAGCCAGTTCAATCCTTGGACTATCCATTTATTTTCCTTTGTTTTTACTAAAGGAACAGTCCACTTCCTTTTCTTGACATAAATGTCTGTAATATTACCTTGTATCTAGATAACACCCACTATGCATCTTTGTTAAGTAAATCATTATGCCTCACAAAATCTCCATGAGATGAAGAACCAAATGCTCTAACCACCATACCCTTCCCACACAAAACAGGAACAATAAAATAATCCTATAAAAACAGTAAGCAACCTATCCAGCAAAAGTGCTCTATTCCACTTATCTACTACTGTGGTATAGATTACTGTGCTGAAGATTTGTATTGAAGGACATCAAAAAAATGCTTTGTTTGAGCTTTCCAATTGGTAAACTGCTGGAGAAAAAAAAAGCTGTTTAATAATACAATTGTAGTTAGCCAAGGAGATTGCTAAAATCCATGAGAATATAAATTATATAGTTAAATGATATATTTGAAAGAACCAACTTCTGAACCAATATCGATGTAGAAGAAATTTCTATTTACTAAAAATATCTGACTATTGTATACAATTAGACATACTACCAATCAAGATTACAGGTCATAATGCCTCAATTTCTATATGTTTCAGGTCTTCTTTTAGAATCCAATATCTACTGATCTTTTCTACATAGATGCTGAATTGTTGAAAGGAGCAACTAGAAAGGTTGAGGGTGTTGTAGAAGAGATTACTGTTTAGGTACAAGATGATCTCAACTTCTGTAGGTTTCTCCCAACTCTGAAATTCTGTGAATCTGTGATTCTAATGCTTATGTGGGAAAGTTCTATAAATAACTACCACTGAATCTTTACTTCAAATAGAAACTGTTCTGTCAGCTGGTTTGCTGGTTTGTTATTACAATTCTCCCCAGAACATCTTCATTAGTTAATACTTTGTTAATGCTACTATTGTTATATAAGAAAGACAAGGATAACAATAAATATAACTGAATATACAGAGTTTGGAGCTGCTTATGTTTGTAAGGATGGTAGTATATTGGAAGAAGAAATAATGTGCATATGGAAAAAGAAAGTGTCAACCATTAGATGCCACTAAACTTTATAAATCTGATTCTTCTTAAAGTAGAAGAATATGTGTTAGGTAGCTAAGTAGGATCACTCTGTAAGGGAAAGGCACTACAAATACATAAATAGTGTCACTAAGTAATACTTTATAACATATTTGTCCCAGTCTACAGCACTGATTTTACATATTTTTCCAAATATAGTATATAATGCGGCTCAGTCTTCTCAAGTATCTTCATTTGGTTACACCTACACTCATGAAAAGAAAACATCATCTGCATATTACTGCTTCAGGATGACCTCATAATACATCTTTTCACCTGGAAAGATTACATGAACTGACACAGAGTGAAGTGAGCAGAACCAGAACATTGTACACAGTAACAGTAATGTTGTGTGATGATCAACTATGATCAACTTACCTCTTCTCAGCAATGCAGTGATCCAAGACAATTCCAAGGGACTCATGATGGAAAATTCTGACCACATCCAAAGAAAGTACTATGGAGTCTGAATGCAAATTGAAGCACACTATTTTCACTTTTTTTTTCTTTCTAGTAGTTTTTCTTTTTTGTTCTAAATATTTTTTTCACAACACAACTAATGTGGAAATAAGTTTAACATGATGTATAACCTATTTCCAATTGTTTGGTGTCTTAGTGAGGGGAGAAGGAAGAAAAGGAAGGAGAAAAATTTGGAGCTCAAAATCTTACAAAGATGACTGTTGAAAACTATCTTTACATGTAATGGGAAAAAAATACTATTAAGTTTAAAAAATTGCATCTTTTTTCTCATTCCATTCAATAATAATTCATTTATCTAGCACTTAAAAGTTTACAAAGCACTTTCTTCACAGTCCTGGGAGGTTTAAGTATAAGTTCATATACCCATTTTACAGACCGTGAAGCAGAGATTCACAGGTTTGCCCAGGATCACAGAGACAATAAGCATCTGAGCCAGCACTTCAACTCTAGTCTTGTCACTCTAACACCAAGGCTTTGTCCACTATAAATTCCATCACACCATACTGAAATTATCCCTTATTGAGAGAGGGGAAGATGTATTTTTACATCAAGTTGTCTACAAATTCTCCCTTGGAACAAACAAGCAACCTCTTTTAATTAATTATTGCTCTTTCTAGTCACCTAGCTTTTCAACAGAGTCCAAAGTATAGCTTATTTAGGAAAAGAGAACAGATATTTCAAATATTTATAATATAAACCCAAATTCCTCCACTCTCTTATCAGAGTGTGGAAGTAACATTTGAATCCAAAACACAATAGCCAGCCAAACACAAACTCTCAAAGTTCCTATTAAGTCATGAAGGTTGAATACTAGTTCAGTGACAGACAATAAGGCTGTCATCCAAAGACTTTCCTAGCTAAATTCAGAGAACTTAATCATTCTGCCCTAGTCAGACATCTGGAGTACTCTGAATGCCATATTTTAGGAAGGAAAATGTCTAGCTTAACTAGAGTGATCAGTATGATGAGAAATCATTCTATTAGGCAAACCACCTTAAAGAAACTTAAGCCTAAATAAAAAATGTAGGAAGTACAGAAGTATTTGCAGAGCTGCCATATGGAAAAGGGATTATATTTGTTTTGTTAGCCTAAGAGGGCAACATTAACAATAAAAAGTGCAAAAAGACACATCCTAGCTAAATATAAGGAATAACTTCCTAAATTTAAATTGTCTAAAAGTAGAATTCAGTAAGTGAGTTCCTATCAATGGAAGTCTGTAGAGACTGGATGACAACTTGTTAGTGATGTTATAGACAGTAATTTCTATTCAGATATTACATGGTCTTGACCTCCCTTCCAATTCTGAGATTCTATTTTCACTAAGTGATGGTATTTGGGGAGCAATAGTCACTGCTGAAACTATCTACTAAGACAAAAGACTGATTTATATGTTGGAAGAGAGAGTATTCGTGTCAATGACATTATAAATCTTTTGAAGTATTGAAAGAGATAACTACTCATCTGACTATCAAAATGAAGGTAAGGATATACAAGAAGCCCTTGAGGCTATTACCATGTACTCAAAATATTTGGAGCATTAGATGAAAAATGACACAAACACAAATAAACAATGATGTTAAGCATTTTTAGATTGGATTATAAAACCTCAGAAAGAGTTTATTTTTTGTTGTTCAAGATCTGTGATTTTATTGAATCGACAAAGATCAGCACCTTCTCTACAACTCATGCTCTTAAGAGAGTTACTTGAAGCACTGATAGGTTGAATGATTTGGGTAGGGTCACATAATGTAATAGCTAGCACTGATATAGTGCATAAGGTAGCCAAGAAAACTTTATAAATATTATTTCATTTGATCCTAAAAAAAATAATCCTTTGAAGTAGGTGATATTATCTCCATTTTACAGATGAGGAAACTGATATTAAGCGAATTGCCTAAGGTTACCCAGTTAGTGTCTAAGGCAGGATTTTAAGTCAGATCTTCCTGACACTCTAACCAGAGACAGGAACTGAACCCAGGTCATTCTTACTTTGAGACTGGATCTCTATCCAGTACACCACACTACCTTTCAGTGAGCTTGTTCTAGTATTAACTCATGGAATTAATATTTATAATGTATCATCTTACACAAATACTATTTCTTATATATGAAACTATCTAGTTAAATTGCATATCTGAAGTCAGGTCTGCTGATTTACAAAAAAAAAAAAGGTTGGTTGCATTAGAAATTATTCAGTATATAAACATTTACAGAGGCACAGTAGTGTTTCACATCTTGATGTTGCCATTCACACATAGAGGGAGTGTACAATGGAGCAATAATTAGACAAAAATTCTCATCCTGAGAACAAATGATATAATTTCCTTGTTAACCATCTTTCTTTCTGTTAGACTTTTCTAAACACCAAGAAATTCCCTTATTTTGCCTTCACTTCTTGTAAATGATGCAAGAATAAATGATCATGAGATTATCTTGGCTAAATTCAATAAAGAAATTACATATAAGGACAGTGTCCATAATGTACTTGAAAAAAAAAAAACAAATACTCAGCTGAAAAGAAAATGCAGTATAATTCCAAAGTTGCATCACTGATAGTGGCCTTGAATATAAAGTTCATGAACCAAGCCTGTGAAAATTTGTGCTATAATTATGGATAAATGCACTAACAATCTTTTAATACTCTATGGGAATATAATAGCCATCAGCAAAGTTCATAATCCTAGATTTGAACAGCTTTTCTAACTACAAGCTGTCTGAGTAATTACTAAGCTATCTGAAAATTGTGAACTCCGTACCTTTTTATCACACACTGGTTATTTGTTATGACTTCAGGTAATAATAATATATAAAAATATTTATTAAATATATAAAAATGCATGTTTACATTTAAATTATACTGAATCCCATGCTCAAAACTTAAATTTAGAAAAGTATGGTGAAGTCACACACAACCCTGTTTACCATAGCAGCAGTCAACCAATAGGCATTGCTGCTTATCATACTGCCTGGCATCAAGCTAAGAGTAATGGATACAAGGAAAAACAAAAACAATCCTTGCCCTCAAAGAACTCACTTTCTAATGTGGAAGACAAATATGAAAATAAGTAGGTATAAATAAGATATGTACAAACAGAAGGGATGGAAGGTATTCTCAGAAGGGAAGGGGAAGACAGTAGTTGATAGGGGGACTGGGAAAAGCCTACAGAATAAACAGGAAAAATTGCTATTTTAAAATCTCACAAATAACAGCATAAATTCTATAATAAGTCACTATATTTAGAGTCAGAAATCTGAATTTGAAACCTTCTGCTATTGACTATTCATGTGCCTTGGGCAAGTCACCTAAATTCTCTGGGATTCAGTTTCCTCCTTTATAAAAGAAAAGCTAGAGTACCTCTAAAGGCTAATATGCAGCAATAAATTCTATGATCCTATTTGGATGTGTTTTGATGAGAAAGTAGGAGATATTTATAAACGATCCTCAGGCAAATGATCAAATCAAATATTTATTACAGAAAAAAGAGATTATCCAAGAAATTCCTACTTACACTACCTCACAGGGAAAGGTGAGCAGTTACACCACTTAACACTTCCTCAAAAGGAAAATGTTTTGTAAATGAAAAGCATTGTATTATTGTGAGTTATTATTATCACTGAAAGCTATCCTGGGACAACTAATGGTACCATTTCATACTGTTTTAAGATTCACAAAGTCTTTACATATATTATCTCACTCAATCCTCACAATAATCCTGTAAAGTAGCTGATACATATACCACCATTACCTTTTCTACAAATGTGGAAACTGAGGCTCAGAGGTGAAGTGTTCATTTAAAGTCTCACATTATTGATTCATTCCTCCCTGGGCCACTCGGAAACCAGCATGTCAGGAACAGCAACACAATGTTGGGCAAAGAAACCACATCTCCATCTGCCATCCAAATCAGCAGGATAATGCGCCCAAATGAAACCTACATTGCAGGCAATGTCAATGGAGGGATGATTTTGAAAATGATTGAAGAGGCTGGGCCTATCATCAGTACCTGACATTGTAACAGACAGAAAGGAGAGCCCTATGTGGCTGCCTTGTCCTGGGTGGAATGCATGGATTTCTTGTATCCCATGTGCAACAGAGAAGTGATTCATGTACGTGCTAAGATTACTTATACCTAGAAGCACTCAGAGGACATCCAGGTCACCAGGTGATGTTGTAATGTAAGGTAATTTGAAGATCTTCCCTGCCCCTTAATAGGCCCATGTGATCTGCTTTGAGCTTTGGCCCAGCCCAGAGCTTGAGTCACATGAAGCCCATGGTAGGAGAAGCTTGCTGAATGGGTAGAGCAGGAAGGGTACAGCAGGAATAGAGAGTGAGGGGGAGCTGAGAAAGAGGCATCAGGCAGAGCAGAGCAGCTAGCCTGGGTGAGAGAGAGGCATTTTGTCTAAGAGAGCTTGCTTGTGGCAGGGTCTGACGGAGGAAAGGTTTGGAGATGGCAGTCCTCCCTCTACTGGTAATGGGTACAAACTTCCTTGTTACTATGGTGGAATTGGCTTTCTGGTATAAATATTTTGGTTTTGTCTTTGAGGAAGAGAGTTTATATTTTGCAAAATGACCCTGGAAATATGCCTGTATTGCATTGGTGTTACAGATGTTGGAAAACATCCTCACAGGTACTAGAAGAGTGACAAACAAGGCAGCACTCTGGTATGTGCACTGAAGAATGTGGATAAAGTATTTGAATTCCCTCCTTTGGTGTACACCTAAAAAGAACAAGAAGAAGAAGGCAGGAAGAGATATGAAGCTCAAAAGCTGGAACATATGGAAACCAAGTGGAAGAATGGGGAAATGATGCAGCCTTCTATTAACCAAGAGCCTATACTATCAGCTACAGCCAGTCCCCCTTGATACATCTAGTGGGAACAGCAGATTGTACTATATACAGAGGTGTTACCATGAAGCTAATGGGTGAAGTAGCTGGGATTGTGACTGCCTGCCATTGCAAGACCAACACTGTCATGGCTTTGCTGGATGCCATAAACTTTCATGACAAGATCCGGGAAGGCTGCATCATCATCATCTCTGGACACATGACCTTCACAAGCAATAAGTCCATGGAGATCAAAGTCTTGGTGGATGCTGATCCCGTCGTGCTGCATTGCCAAGAGACAGATCAGTGCCAGTGCTTTCGTCACCTACATGTCCCTGAGTAAGTAGAAGACACTCGTGTACCTCAGATGCTGGTAGAGACTAAAAGAGGAGAAAAAGCGTTTTGAAGAGGCCAAAGGCAAATACCTGCAGATGAAAACAAAGCAGCAGGTCCAAATAGATGGCCTCCCTCAGAAGTGACCTTCTACCTGGGCCAAAGCAACCCAAGAAGATGCAGCTGGGAAGGAATTTGTTCGTTCACTTGGAAGTAACTCACTTTGCCAAAAAATCCTATTCCCATTAAAGACTGGTGTTCTGTGAAGTATTTGTAACAGTGTTAGCCTATAATATATTCTGAAGATGTATACACCAAAGATTATTAATATTATTCCAGTATAAATGCTAGACAGTATTATTCCAAATTGTCTCAAGTCAGTTGATGGTAAAAACTTAGAAAATTCTAGTGTTGCCCATTGTAAGTTATGTAAAGAATAAAATGACATTACTAAAGCTATTGTAGCAAGAGTGAAAAAAAATCTCATATTTTTTTCTGGAAGAGGAACATGGATTCAAACCCACATGTTCTGACTTGAAATTCTGGCTTTTTTAATCCATTTTTTTAAATGGAATCATCTCATTCTAGTATTTCTTGATTCTAGAATTTTCTATTAATCTTTTATAATTATTAGCAAAGTAAAATGTACTTGCTCATTATGAAATTGTTACTATTAAAGATAGTAGATTTATAATAACCTTGCTTATTATAGGTGCATTCTAATGGAGAATGTCAAAATTTTATGGGTAAATCAACTTTTTTACTATTAGTCTCATAGGAATTATATACAGATTCTCCTGGAGAATTTTCTGCCCATGCATATGTACAGCTGAATTTATTGGTCTGCTTTTCCAAGAATTGAACAATTCACCTTGAGTAGGAAGTAATTAAGGAATATATCAATGAGTTATTTAAGAAGAAAAAGGGAAACAAGTCTGAATGAGAGAAAGATATATTCAGAGATACTTCTTTCTCAATTTTGGGAGATGTCTCACCAATACACCTTTTACAAATTTTTTTCAATGAAAAAAATCTATTTTCTTTCTCCCTCTCCAACTCTCTCACCTCAACTGTTAAGAAGAAAAAATAAAAACAAAACCCTTTTAACAATATATATGGCCAAGCAATGTAATTTCCCATGATGGCCATGTCCAAAGAAAAAAACTTCTCAGTCTTCATCTTGAGTCCATCACACCTCTGTCAGGATATGTGTAGCATGTTTCATCAGGGTCCTATGCAATCATGATTGATCAATGCATTGATCAAAACTCTTAAAGTTGCTCACTTTTACAAGATTGATGTTATAGTATAAACTGATTTTGTGATTATGCTTACCTCACTCTGCATCAGGTGATCAAATTTTCCAGGGGTCTCTGAAACTATCTGCTTCATTCATGTGCCACGTGAAACTCTGGGTAGCCATTCTCCTCTTCTTCCCCATCCTCCCCCCACACACACTTTGAAAACCCAGATGCTGGTGCTCCTCTCTCTGGTAACTATGTATGTATGTATGTAATAGTCAGACAGTTGGATATGTCTGTTGATCTCTGATGTATGTATTGCTTGTGGTCAGACAGTCAGAAGCCCTGTCTGTTGGTCTTTATCTCTCTGCTTCTATTTTCTCTGTTGGTGAGTGTAATTAAAGAAGATTGTTGACCCCTCAAAAGTTGCTTTCCTTTTAGAAAAGCAGATCTAAGAACCTGTACAGCAGTCCCTCCTGCATATGCCAGGGTGCTTTCTGTTACTATATAGATCCTTTCCCTCTTTCTTTGATCTCTTTGGAGGTATAGACCCAGCAACTATATGACTGTATCAAAACACTGAACTATAATAGTTTAGTAAATTTTTAGGCATAGTTCTAAATTGCTTTCCTAAATGGCCAACCTTGTTCATAACCCTATCAACAGTACATTAATTTGTCTGTTTTTATAAAGTCCCTCCATCATTTATAAATTTCCTTTTTTGGATAATTTTGTCAATATAAGAATATGAGGTAGAACAATTACTTTAATGTGCATTTAAATATTAGTGATTTGGAACTTTTTTTTGTACTGTTGATAGCTTGGGTTTCTTCCTTTGAAAGCTTCCTTTGACCATTTTTGAGTACCAAATAGGCTATGGCCTAAAGGGACCAAGGTCTCCCATTGCATCCTAGGTCATCTCTAGTCATCCTGATGAAAAATCTAGTCACTGGATCCAGATGGTTCCAGAGGAGAAGTGAGGCTGGTGACCTTGCACAGCCATCCCTCACTCAAAACAAAGTCAAGTGCAAGTTATGTCATCATTTCTCTGATGGCATGGTCTTCTTCAAAAACGAAGGACGAACACAGACAGACAAACAGGCATCACAATAGGATTCCATTAGATTTATATGACACATCTTATTCAGTCATTCCCCAGTTAAGGAGTATCTTCCCAGGTCCCCCCACACAGTTTCTCTGTTCTTTGCCACCACAAAAGGAGCTGTTATAAATATTATTGTACATATAGACGTTTTTATTCTTTCCTCAATCTCCTTATGATATAGGTACAGTAGCAATATCCTATGGCAAAGAGGATGCAGAATTTTTTAATTTAGGGGACCATAGTTCCAAACTGCTTTCCAGAATGGCTAGTTTACAATTCCACCATAGTGCATTAACATATCTGTTTTCATAAAACTCCTCCAATATTAGTAATTTTCCCTTTTTGTCAAATTTGTCAATCTGGGAGGTGTTGGATAAAACCTTAAGACTGCTCTAATTTGCATTTCTCTAAATATTAGTGATTTGGGGCCTTTTTCATATCACTGCTGCTATCTTGGATTTTCTCCTTCAAAAACCGTCTGTTCATATTCTTCTACTATCACCTGGAGAAGTCATATATTTGAATCAGCTCCTTATATAACTTGGAAATGTGACCCTTATAAAAGAAATTTGATGCAAGGATTTTCTTTCCCAATTATTTCCCTTCTAATTTTAGCAACATAGGTTTTGTTTATGGAAAAACTTGATAATTTTATGTAATAAAAATTGTCTAATACATTTTCTCCAATCCTGTCTTTGTTTTGTTTGGTCACAAACTCTCTGTTTATCCATACACCTAAAAGTTAATTTCTCTTTCACTCCTCTAATGTTTCATAATGTTGCCTTTTGTGTCAATTTTATATGTCTGATTGAAGATTACCTTGATATACAGTTTAAATGTTGGTCTACACTTAGTTTCTGTTGGAGTGTTTTCCAATTTTCCCATCAGTTTTTGTCAAATACTGAATTCTTTCCTCAGTAGATGGGGTCCTTTGGGTTTATCAGACACTAGCTTACTCTGTTCATTACTAGTATTGCCATTTAGAGGGAGTAATTAACTCAGTAATTAAAGAATCCTTCATAAGTGTTTATAGAGTGTTATCTTAACTCTCAAAAAATGTATTTTGTTAAAAGTCTACATCAAGTGAATCTAGACCCCTTTAATCAAAGTATATTTGACGGCATTTTCTTTCAAAGCCTGTTAAAGTATGTTTTTCATTTTAATATTACATATTAATTTCTTTAAACAAAACTGTATGGTCAATTCTTTGATTAAAAACTAAATATAAAAAACAGAGAGAAGACAAGTTAATTGTCAGTGGTCATTTGATAAAATGATAGAGGGAATTTAATCAATCAGGTAGCATTTACTGAGAATACTGATGGTGGAGAGAAGGGGGAAATAGAGCTATTAAGACATCTCATATAATCTTGTCCCAAACAACATCATTTTCCATTAGTGTCATTAATATAGTATAATCAGATTTTACCATTCCATTCAGTCAATCACCAGAGAAGCAAATTATATATATATATATATGTGGTCCACAACAATCCAAGCTAGTACCTCAACCTCAACAGTAGTAAGTGAGCATCACTTTGTTTATAGTTGCCATAGCACACTGTGTGTGCATAAGCATTGTTCCTAAGGAGACAAGCCCTCCCCTTCAATGTTGTTTCCCCATTAATAATTCTAGGTGGAATATTCCAGTACTATCTCAAATATAGTCCTTGCTCCTGAAGAAGCTTAAGAATGACTAAGGGAGAGAAATAGTACAAGTAAAGATAGATATAAATATAGCACTGTGAAATTGAAAATTATTCTGGATTTGCATATAGATGGAGTTCAACTCTAGATCTATGACCCAAAGTATTTATATAGCCTTCTTTGAACAGGGACAACCATAACATCATATACAATTAACAAATATTTTTTGATAATGGCTTTCTACAGGAGATAGACTTAGAAGTTTGATTTAAAGATAGGGAGGGATGCCTACGAATGCTATCCTATACATTAAACCTTACAACTTTTTTACTCTGAAACGATATATTTCTTTTAGCCACAGGCTGCCCACTCACTAGTCTTTACAACATTCACTAGTGGTGGTAAGAAGTAATTTAATACAACAGCCCTACCCACAGAAAATTTCCACTCAACTTTAGAGGCCTGTCATATCTGTCCCATCAATTGGTGAGAAGAAATGAAAATGGATTCTCAAGAGCAATAGGCTTAATGCACTACCCTGAGGTAGTAAACCATCCCACTTATTGTAAATAGTTTTGAAACCTAGCGATATAACTATAAGAGCCATTCCTTGTCTGTAAAAGCAAAGGCTAAGGCATATTAACTGCTAGAGTTTCAAGTCATCAGTATAGCTAAAATACCAGACACAGGAAAAAAAAAGTTAAAAAGCCTACCAGCAAGAGTGATCTCTTTTGGATTATCTGTGGTCCTGGCAATCTGAATGCTCAACAATCAGAAATAGATTTGGTGATTTGCAACATTCATATTTTCATCATCATATAACTACAAAGAAATTAAATGGATATGGAGACAAGGTAAGTGGATTCAACTATATAAAAATTTGTAAAGTTTATGCACCACAAAATTAATATAAAAACAACATATTGTAGAAAGTATCTTTGAAATCTCATATTTAAAATGTATAAGGAATGGGTAAAATTATTCCAGAGCAATTCAGCCTTTCTCCCTACCCCATGGCCACCATCCACGGAAAAATTATCAAAATATAAGACTTGTCTTTCCTGCCATCGCCATGAGGGGTTAGAGGAGACAGAAGATGGAGAAAGAACATTATCTGAAAATAAAATTTAATTTTTAAAAACTATGACTAGACAATTTAAAAAGAAAATAGACAAATTGAAAATAAGCTCCCAAACATCACTCAAGCTCCCTAATAATCAAATAAATGCAAATTAAAACAATATAGAAGCAGCTAGGTGGCACACTGGATAGAGCACTGGGCCTGGAGTCAGAAAGACTCTTCTTCCTCAGTTCAAATCTAGCCTCAGACAGTTACTAGTTGTGTAACCCTGGGCAGACAGGTGAATCCTGTTTGCTTCAGTTTCCTCATCTGTAAAATGAGCTGGAAAAGGAAATGGGAAATCATGCCAGTATCTCTTCCAAGAAAACCCCAAATGGAAACACAAAGAATCAGAAATGACTGAAAAAGACTGAACTGAAAAATTATATCATATTCACCAAATTAACAAAAGTAAATAACAAAACTCTATGCTGCCAAGGATGTGAAGAATGTACACTCATACATTGCTAATGGAATTGCAAATCAGTAGAAACATTTCAGAGAACAATCTGGCACCATGTTATAAGAAAATATGACCTTTGCTTCCTCAATAAGCTCACTATATGAAATATACTCTAAAATAAGCCAAAATCATCAGTATAAAAATAGTTGCATTATTTGTAACATGGAAGGAAACAGCAAATAACCTCAGTGTTCAACATTACAACAGCTAAACAAACCATGGAATATCAATATACTTAAATATCAATATACTTAAATACTACAATTCAATTAACAATAATAAATGTGAATATAAAGAAAGCAATAGAAATAGAAGGGAAAGAACTATATTGACAGTAATTTCAATCATATAGAAGAAAAAAGCAGGCAAAAACACAGAGGTGAAAGGAAACAAATATCTCGAGGGAACATACAGTGAAAGATGGGTATGGTTATTTATGTGTAGAAATTCTTTTTTCAAAATTTAAATAGTTTTAGTTTACGTTTAATGAGTTTTGATGTTTAAAATTCATAGTAAGCTATTTTAAATGAACATAAGGACTGGGCATAGGTGGCACATGCCTATAATCCCTGCTATTGAGGAAGGCTGAACCTGGTGGATTATTTGAGTTTGAGAGTTTTGTGATAAAGTGTGCTAAGCTTATCAAATATCTGCACTAAAGTCAATACCAGTATGGTGGGGGTGAAGGAAGAGGTTGAACCAGAGTGGTAGGGGCTGGGAAGGGTCTCTAGGCTACCTAAGGAAAAGCAAATTATCCCATGTTAGAATCAGTACTGACCAAAAATCTTGTGCTGAATGTGAGTGATCAGCCTGGACCAGGCCCAATCCTCTCAAAAAATAATTAGAATAACTAAAAAGCAAAAATAAATCTAACTATGAAAAAGATTATATTTCTCTGCTTTCATGAACTGAAATGAGATACTTTAAAGTGACATAATTGCAACCAACTACTTTTAAAAATCACATCAGGAATTTTATTTATTATGTAGATTTACTTTAAAAATTTAGATTTTTTAAAAATCTTTCATTAGCATTAAAATGGGAATTGTATTGATATTAATGGTCCATAGTCACTTCATTGTTAAGGTCAATGAAACCGTTTCACTGGGTAAAACCCTAAGTTAAAATATTAGAAGACTTGATATACATTCCTTCATAACTGTTAAAGCATCAATGGCATTATTACAATTTATATGTTGCATATGTTCCTTCTACCAAGAGCCTGGTAGTCCTCTGAGGTGGGAGTGGGGTTGACTTCAAGAAGCTCTGCCTCACTTAAATCCAATTTGCATACAATTCAAAACATCCTCTGTAAGAAAGAAAGATGAAGAACAAGCAAAATAACAAATATAATAATGATTATTCTGATTGATTCTGAATGTTATACTTTTACTAGAAAACAATTCAAATTCAATATAATGAGTTAGTGGATATATCATACCCAAATCCTAAATGTCATTTTTCTCAGCCTTATTCTGAATTTAGAAAAGAATAAAGATGTTTCAACTAGAATACAACAGAAAGATTAGAGTTTTGAATCAGGAGACCTGGACTCAAATTCTGTTTCTGATAATAGTCAAGAAATTGCGGGAAAACTACTATGTCTTTCTCACTGATTTTTCATCTATAAAGTGAGAATGAAAATACTACCTACAAGACAAAGTGCTTGAGAAGATCAAATGAGATTATATATGAAATAGATTTTTATAAACTGTAAAGTAATATGTATGCACACATATATATACACATACACACACATACACACACATATACACACACATATATTTCAAGACCTCCATGCCAATACAGATAAAAGTATCACTGGACTCTCACTATAACAAGATCAGAGCATGTTTTGGTTTTTTTTTAAATAAGCTCACCTTAGGCCTTAAAGATCTTGAAATATCATAAGTAATTGTCTCACCTAGAACATGCATACACAACGAAAAATAAAAGGAAAAAATATTATAAAGCTCTAGTTCTAGCATTCTCAGTCTTTTTTATGTCAGATAGCTGTCTGGCAAAATCTATGGACTCTCTCTCTCAGAATAATATTTTTAAGTGCATAAAATATATGAGATTACAAAGGAAGTAAATTAAATTAAAATACAGTTATCAAAAAAGTTTTTAATCCACAAACTCCCTGAAATCTTGGGACCCCAGGTTAAGAACTCCTGGATATATTTAAGTGACTTGGAATCTAATAATCAATAATCCTTGAAAGAGAGGATGTAGCCAATGTCCTTAAGACATGTATTACCTAGGAATAAATAATACCACTACCAGGTTCAGAAAAAAAATCATAAATATACTAATATGGAATTTAGATATTTCATGTAAAACGTTCAATTCAAGAAGAAGCTAATTCTAGAGCAACAGAAGCCACAGAACAACAGAGCGGGGGAGATTTCCAGCCCAGGGTGACCTGAAAAGCCAACTGGAAAGATCTTGCGGAGCAGAGGCCAGTTCAGCCTTGGCAAGCAGCACCTAGCGGGGCAGAGGACTCAAGCAGGCCTTGGGGGCACAATCCCCAGCAGCAGTAACTGTGGTTTGCAGATCCCTCAACCCACAGGCGCCAAAGAGTTTTTTTCAACTGGCCGCAAGGGACCTGGATCTTCCCATACCTCCAGCCTATTGGGTGGCAGCAGCTCCCACAGCAGCCCACATCCATTGTTGGATCATAAATCCCCTGGGGGATCTGAGCAGCTGATTCTTACCTCAGTCCTGCCCCCACCTAATGCTCCTGGGGGATTTGAGCAGCTTATCTGAATCTCAGTCCCCAGTGCTGACTTGGAGGAAGTGGAGGCCAGGTGGCTGTAGAGAAGGAACTCACAGATTCTGGGCACAAAAGTTTCTTGTTGCTCTCAGACCAGTGTACACGCTTAACTATGCCACCTTAGAGGAACTGAGATCTTACAGATCCCCAGAGTATACCCTACTCTTGACAAAGGACCTAAAAGTCAAGTAACTGGTTGGGAAAATGCCCAAAAAAGGGGAAAAAAATGAGACTACAGAAGGTTACTTTCTTGGTGAACAGATAGCTTCTCCCATCCTTTCAGATGAGTAAGAACAATGTTTACCATCAGGATAAAAGAGCTCAAAAAGGATTTGGAAAATCAAGTAAGAGAGGTGTGGAGGAAAAATTGGGAAAGAAATGAGAGAGATGCAAGAAAATCATGAACAGAGAATCAGCAACTTGCTAAAGGAGACCCAAAAAAATGCTGAAGAAAATAACACCTTTTAAAAATAAGGTAACTCCATTGGCAAAAGAGGTGCAAAAAGCTAATGAGGAGAAGAATGCTGAAAAAGCAGAATTAGCCAAATGGAAAAGGAGGTTCAAAAGCTCACTGAGGAAAATTGTTCTTTAAAAATTAGAATGGAACAGATGGAGGCTAATGACTTTATGAGAAATCAAGAAATCACAAAACAAAACCAAAAGAATGAAAACATGGAAGAGAATGTGAAATATCTCATTGGAAAAACAACTGACCTGGAAAACAGATCCAGGAGAGACAATTTAAAAGTATGGAACTATCTGAAAGCCATGATCAAAAAAAGAGCCTAGACATCATCTTTCATGAAATTATCAAGGAAAACTGCCCTGATATTCTAGAACCAGGGGGCAAAATAAATATTGAAAGAATCCACAGATCACCTCCTGAAAGAGATCCAAAAAGAGAAACTCCTAGGAACATTGTAGTCAAACCAGAGTTACCAGGTCATGGAGAAAATATTGCAAGCAGCTAGAAAGAAATAATTTGAGTACTGTGGAAATACACTTAAGATAACACAAGATCTAGCAGCTTCTACATTAAGGGATTGAAGGGGTTGGAATATGATATTCCAGAAGTCAAAGGAACTAGGACTAACTAAAACCAAGAATCACCTACCTAGCAACACTGAGAATAATACTTCAGGGGAAAAATGGTCTTTCAATGAAATAGAGGAATTTCAAGCATTCTTGATGAAAAGACCAGAGCTGAAAAGAAAATTTGACTTTCAATCCCAAGAATCAAAAGAAGCATGAAAAGGTAAACAGGAAAGAGAAATCACAAAGGACTTACTAAAATTGGACTGTTTACATTTCTACATGGAAAGACAATATTTGTAACTCTTGAAACTTTGTTCCAGTATCTGGGTAGTTGGTGGGATTACACACACACACACACACACACACACACACAGAGCACAGGGTGAGTTGAATAGGAAGGGATCATATCTAAAAAATGAAATTAAGGGGTGAGAGAGGAATATCTTGGGAGGAGAAAGGGAGAAATATAATGGGGCAAATTATCTCATAAAAGAGGCAAGAAAAAGACTTTTCAGTGGAGCGGGGTAAAGGGGGGAGGTGAGAGGGAAAAAGTGAAGTTTACTCTCATCACATTTGACTCAAGGAAAGAATAAAATGCACACTCATTTTGATATGAAAACCTATCTTACAATACAAGAAAGTGGGGAGAGAAGGGAATAAGCAGGGTGAGGGGGATGATGGAAGGGAGGGCAATGGGAGGAGCGAGCAATTGGAAGTCAACACTCTTGGGGAGGGACAAGGTCAAAAGAGAGAACAGAAGAAGTGGGGGGGCAGAATAGGATGGAGGGCAATATAGTCTTATACAACATGACTATTATGGAAGTCATTTGCAAAACTACACATATATAGCCTATATTGAATTGCTTGCCTTCCCATGGGGATGGGTGGGGAGGGAGGAAGGAAGAGAAGTTGGAACTCAAAATTTTAGGAACAACTGTTGAGTACTGTTCTTATATATAACTGGGAAATAAGAAAAACAGGTAATGGAGTATAGAAATTAATCTTGCCCTACAGGACAAAAGAGAAGATGGGGATAAGGGAAGGGAGGGATGTTAGAAGGGAGGGTAGATTGGTGGTAGAGGTAATTAGAATGCTCAGCGTTTTGTGGTGGGGAAGGGGAGAAATGGGGAGAAAATTGGGAACTCAAAATTTTGTAGAAATGAATGTTGAAAACTTAAAATAAATTAATTTAATTTTAAAAAGAAAAGAAAAAGCTGATGGACTGGTCTCCAAGCCAGAAGGAACAAATGTAAGATAAGGTATATAGTCAAAACACTCTGCTTGGTACACATACCAATCAGCTTATAATTGTGTTTTCTGGTTGACCATTCTAATGAGTTGGGGAGTAGGTAGGAGAAGGGTTGGGAGAAGCAAGATAAATAAAATTGTCATCAGTAGCATAGCGTAATAAATAGTGCTAGACATAGAATAAGGACACCTGGCTTCAAATCCTGCCTTAAACATTTACCATCTCTGTGATCATGGGCAAGTTACTTAGCTATTCAAAGTCCAAATTTCATCTGTTAAATGGAAATAATGCTTGAAATAACTACCTCACAGGATAGTTATGAGGAAAAATTCAAAAAACTTAAAGTATTATACAGATGTTGGCTATTATTATTCATATATAGATATTACATAGCATTAATGAGCACTGCCACAAAAAAACAAAAAAGGTTAATATTATAACCTCAAAAAATTATAGCCTCAAATTCTAATTTGACATTTTAACTTCAAACTTTTTAATCTAAAATGTTTTAATATGAAGAGAAGTGGAAAAAAATAATAATGAGATTAAATTCTGTAATGGTAATTTAGAACAACTAAAGAAAATGTTATAAAATTTTCTTGAAGTAAAAATGGTATTATTAAGTCATATTTATATAGTACTTTACAGTTTAGAGTACACAAGAAAAGGAAAGTTACTAATTTTGCATACTCTTTGACCCAAGATATGCAGTGGAAGATGGACTAAAGGGGGAGAGATTTGAAGCAAGCTTTTGAGTAATCAAGTGGCATGGTCAAATTTGTACCTCAGGAGATTTGTGGGTGTGTAAATAAGTGTGTGTATATGTATATACACACATATATATGTGTGTATGTATGTAGGTGTATCAGTGTATATACATGCACATATATACACATACACACACACACACACACACACACATACACATCAAATACAATGTAACCTTAGAAGGCACTAGCTGGAAGAACTAGAAAGGCCTTGCAGAAAGTTTTGTCTGAGCTGAGTTTTAAAGGAATCTGGGATTCGAGAAGGCAACAGGGAGGTAGAAGAGCATCAGAGGCATGAGAAATAGTGCAAAGGTACAAATAGATAGAGTATCATGTGTGTAGAGCAGCAAGTAGTCCAGTATGGTCTGACCAGAGTATGGATAGGGAACAATTAATGTATAAGTAGCCTGGAAAAGTAGGATGGGTGTAAAGAGATTTAAGTCTAAATAAAGGAGTTTACAGCTGATTCTAGAGGTAATAGGGAATAACTGGAATTTATAGAATAAAGTGTAGAGAGAATTGGGGAATGGGGGTAAGAAGGACATTGTCAGACCTGAACTTTAGAAAAATCACTTTGTGGAGAATGCACTAGAGGGGAAAAGTAATAAAGAGGCATGGAATTCTCATGCAAAATGTATTAGAAAAAGATGAGACAGGTAGCAGGGAAACTGATTAGGAAGTTATCATGATAGTCTAGTCCAGAAGAGATGAAGGCCTAAACTAGTGACTATGTGAGTACAAGTTTAGGAACAACTCCAACAACAAAAAAAGTGTTAAAGAGGTAGAATTGAGAAGAGTTGACAGCTGAATGAATGTAGAGACTTAACAAAAGAAAAAAGAAGGATGATTCTAAGGTCAAGGCTAGGTGACTGAGTGGATAATAGCACCTTCAACAAAAATAGTTAGGTCTCAAAGAGGTTTGGCAATGTCAATATAAAGGAACCAGATATGAGATGGTGTAGAGTTAGAATCAATATAAGTTGGAGAGTTGATTGGCTACAAGAAATAAGATAGAAATAAAAATTGACTCTGTATTATGGAGCCATAGTAACTGGAAAGGTGTTCATGTCATTAACAGAAAAAATCTGGAAGATGTGAAGAGAAAGAATTAGTTCAAGAGTTCAGTTTGGAGCATAAGTATGAGGTGTCAATGGAATAACTAGGTAGACATGTCCAGCAGGTAGATTTTTAAAGCTGTCTGTAGAACTAGAATTAAGGGAAGAAGCTAGGGCCAGATATGCAGATTTCAGAATTTTCTGCATAGAGATGATGAGTAAACCAATAGGATGAGAACATCAAAGGAGAAATAGAAAAAGTCTCAGGACAGAACTTCAGGGAACATTTACACTTAGTGAGCAGAAATAGGACAATGAACTAGAAGAGACCAAGATCAGTCAGGCAAAACAGGAAAACAAGGAGAGAGTTGTGTGACGAAGCTAAGGAAAGAAAGAATATCCAGATGACGTTGGTAACCATTGTCAAATTCTACAGAAAGGTAAAGGATGAAGCATAAGAAAAGTCCATCAGGTTTAATAATTTATTTATGGTCCTCTGAGAAAGTTATTTACAGGGTAGTACGGTGAGAAGCCCAACTGAAAATGAATGGGTAGTAGAGAAGTAGGAAAATTGTAGATTGTTCTTCCTGGGACAAAAGACATAAGATTGGTATAGTATGGGGAATTGGTAAAGTTAGGGATTACTTTTAAAGATGCTGGTTGTGTTTATTTATAGGCAGACAAAGGCAGAAGAAGCCAGCAGATTTGTTTTTTGATAGGGTATCAAGAAGGATAGAGGGAGAGGAAATTGTTCTATAAGACAAATTCCCAAAAGAGATGGGAAAGGAGAATATTTTCTCATCCTGTACAATTCCTATCTATGTTTTCACTTAATTCCTTCACGGAGAATCTACCCAAAGTGCTGGAAGTTTATTAGAGTTAATGGGCTTTAGATCTGGAAGGAAGTTTTAGAGATTCAACTTCCTCATTTTATGAATGAGAAAACTGAGATCCAGAAAACTGAAGTGACTTGAACAAAGATCTACTAATTATCAGAGACAGAATTCAAACCAGATTTTCTCATTTCAGATTCAGTGGTCTTTCTACAATACAACACTGCTTATGAAAGGTGTCCTTATTATTTTAGTATCTTAGGGATATCAGTAACACTCAAGTTGTCATCCTATTACATTATACTTTCACTGCAATATCAACTAATCTTTTCTGACTAATTCAAATGCTTGCCATCATTGCTGGACACTGGCAATATTCAAATACAATTCTTCTCCAAATATTAAGGAATTTTTAACTGACTTCCCCAAAAAAAGGACAGGATACAGCTGCACTTCAACATTATATAAAAAGATTCATTTTAAAACCATCTATAAAACTAATCTCCACACTCCACGTATAATGCAAGTAACAAATAATTTTATGAACAGCCCAGTCATTACAGTTAAATAGCCTTAGCTTAATTGCATTTTTTGAAACAGAAGAGGAATATTAATCTTTATTTTTTAAATGCAAATCAGAAAAAACTATTTTACTCTTACTTGTTTTATTATATATATTTTAACAATGGTTTGGTTGATTACTGAAAGCAAATTAATTCTACATATCACAGATGTTACACTCAGGAAGTATTTAATCTGGAGAGCTCTATTCTGAAAAGGGAAATATATCCTTCACATAAAGGCAAATCCTTCTCAGAAATATTTTATTTTTCATCTACTCAAGCATCTACATACACTCAGTACTAGACCATGAAAGAAGAGCCAGAATATAAATTGAATATATGCCATCCTAATAGCCTAAATTTAAGATTTCTTACTTCACCATTGTCTACCAAAATAAAGCCCTTTCTTTTCACCCACAAAAATGCTCAAACTGGTTTTAGAGCACTAAGCAATAAAAAAGATTGTCATGCAGAAGAAGAATTGGTCCCAAGAAACCAGAACTAGAACCAATAGGGAGAAGTTACGAGGCAGTAGATTTCCGCCCCACATAAAACAGAAGAAGTTGCTCATAATTAGAGCTGTTCAAAAGTGGAATGTTCTGCTTTGGGAAGTAGTGAATTCCCCTTCACTAAAGAAATTCAAGTAGAGGCCAGATAAGCCTTTATCAGGGATGCTGTCAAGGAGATTCATGTTTCAGGGAAAAGTTCACCATATCCTAAGATTTAAACCTAAAAGGAACCTTAAAAACTCCTGTAGACTAACTCTTTCAAACTCTTTCAATCATTTCCAGATGAAGAAACTGAGATCCAAGGTGGTTGTGACTTGTCTGAGGTATCAAGTAGAGCCAGGATTTCAACTAGATATGTCTAAGGTCCCTTCCAATTTTAAAATTCCATGATTATGAAGTAAGGCAGGGGACAATAAAGCCCAAAATCAGTTTGGAGGAAAAAATAAGGCTGCTTTCCTCATAACTAGTCATAGGATATCCCAGGGAGGAAGTCTAAAGAGGTATTAAACTTGTACTATCTGCAAGGTACTCCTTGTTGGTTGATTAAAAGGGTGTTTTTCCAGTATCAATATATCTGAATTAAATCCTATGGGTTGGAAGGTAACATGTAAGGAGAGTCATCTTCCTTGTCATGCCTTGGTTATTTGTATCATTTTAATGGGATTTTTCTATTAATCGGTGACAAGCCATGAAATTTTATATTTTCACCATGACCAACCCATGAAATTTGCCAACTTTATCCACAATACATACTGGGTCATAGCTATAAAGTCAGCCATGCTTTTTAGCTAAATAATCATTGAAGCTTCTCCCCTTGGACAGAATGAAAAATTTGCCTATAATTAAAGTAGGAATTGTTAACTGCAGGCAGTAAAAGTTTACAGCATTGTTTGACAGTTGCAAAGATAAGCCAGTTAAAAACCCTGGGATACTATACCTACCTGTGCTTCCCACACATCTGAACAATAGTGGTGTATCTCTTAGCATCATGAAATCAATCTCAGATTAGGTAATGAAATATGCACCAGCCTTTTCCCAGAACCTTTGACAAATCACACACAATCCTAAATCTTCATAAATCACGATTAAAGACAAGTATATCATCACCAACGCATATATCTTCCCATGCCTGACCCAGAGACTAATGAGAAAAGGCCTAGACTATCTCATCTGATTAATTAATTCAAAATGTCTGCTGTTATTCAAATGTGAGGCTGGTATTATTTGAATAACACTTGACAGCAGTGCCTGAAGATATCATTTCTGATTTGTGAAGCTGCTGCTGCATAACTGATGGTAGTTTATGAAAATGTTCCAATGAAGCTGCTTTTCTAGGCACAAGAGTGAAAGACTTTCTAAAGAAATTGAGGGTTGGGAGTTGGGAGATGTAAGTAATTAATATTATCAAATGTTTCCAAAATATGTAATATCATTTGTCTTTGTTTTCTATTTTTAAATATTGCCCCAACCACAGTTTTTTCATTTCTCAAAATACAAATATGCATCAGAGGATCTCTCCTTCATAGTGTGTATACTATTATGGAAAGAGTTGTATTTAGAGACTGAGGATCTAGGTTTAAGTACTGTCCCTGGTACTTAGTTAACTGTGATCTCAGTTAAGTCACTTTATCACAATGGGCCTCAGTTTCTTCATATTTAAAATGAAAGAATAGGACTAAACAATCTCTAAGTTCTCATTTAGCTCTAAATACTATGGTATAGGACACTGGAGTAAGGATCTGTTCCATACTCACAAAGTTCATAACTTGGACATTGAGGGGAGATGAGAGCAAAAGGAAGTAGAAAGGGAAAAGCTTTACATACTGAGACATTCAGAATATAATACCTCCACTTTCAAACACTTTTCATTATTGCCTTTTTGTTGGTAGGCTTTAAGGGGCACTAGACCTAGGATTTCACTGATACAGGGAACTTACCTAGGTCATATGCCAACCTGCCTCTTTTGTTATTTGTATTACTCCTGTTGAATAATACTCCCTCACTGTGGGATATCAAAAAAGAGTTGTATCATAAAAATTATCTAATTTTTAATTGAAAGAAATTTTTCTTAAATAAGAAAACAAAATTACAGTTTGCTGGTCAAAATGGATTTAATGAAACCAAAAGCAGCTGTGAATCATATTCGGGGATGTATATTCTTGTCCATTTGCCAACCAGAATCCCTCTTAAGTGTCATATATCTTCAGTTCCTCACATAATGCAATAGTTGCATATATTAGATTTGATCATCATTCAGAAACATTGCTAAACACCTATTAGGCACTGAAAAAAAGAAGCATCATCATAGTTAGCACTTAAAAGTATGCTAAAGTTTACAAAGAACTTTACACATTTCAACTCATTTGATCCTCAACAATTCTACGCATTTTACAGATGAGGAAAGGTTATCACAGACATTGAGAGGTTAAGTGATTTCTCCTGGGTCACACAGCTAGTTAGTATCCGAAGTAGAATTTGAACTGAAGTCTTCCTGACTACAAACCCAACACTATCCACTATACCACCTAGCTGCCTGCATAAGACAAAAAGGAATAATATATTTTAAAAGATATGCAACAACATAAGATAGCAAGTACTAATGAGCTTATCTAAGGTTAGCTTCTAAAGTGAGGCACACCTGTCTGCCCTGGACTGGCTGGACATCACTGGTTTCAGTTTTCCCTGCTTCCTATCTTCCTCTCACTCCTCCCCAACCCCACCAATTTTTCCCTTCTGCCTCTGAGGTCCTTTACAACTTTTGAGATTCTGTGGTTCTTTTACACAATTCCCCAGATTCTATTAGTCCAATTCTCTGCAACTTCATCCTTACATTCAGCAGGCCCACATTATGTGTGCTGTATGTGTGTATGTGTGTGTGTGTGTGTGTGTGTGTGTGCGCGCCACCGCTGGCAATTTAGATTGTAGATAAAGAAGGAAAAATCCAAGGATGCCAAAGTAAAGAAGCAAAATTGTAGATACAGCTATGGAATTGATAGAGATATAAAAGAGTTTTTAAAAATATAAGGCTTTCTAAAAAAAATTTTAAAGGACACACCATATGTATGTGTATACATGTATGCATATGTATATATATATAAAATTTGCAAATATCAGTATGAACAGCATACTTTTTTATTTGAAGTCAGACACTATCATCTAAACTTAGTTTCTTCATCTTTCCTTAAATCAAGCTAATGTGACAATTAGTAGGATATTCAAAGAGAAGAATCCAAGTGCCCTTCAAATAGGTCTGTGAATTCAGGGGTCACTTGAAGCAAGAGGTCACATGTTATACTTGGGAAAATGTAGGCAAAATAAGAGTTTCATTTTTCAAAGGCATAGATACAAAAAAAAAATAGGTTTCCAAATTTGAAATGCTTCATTTAATACTAAGAGGTACTCCTGTATAAGCACCTGAATACAAAATAAAGTTATCATGACATCTCTGTTGGGAATTTGAATATGACACGCACCAAGACAGGTTGAAAATATAGAATAACTTAGTATATTATAACCATGTTGTTGATGAGAAGAATGACTCAATCCAGGTCAGAAAGGAAATGAAGCAAAGGAAACTTTACCATATCCAGAGTGTCTAATCTAGTATATCTAGCTAAACTTAAAAAGTTATTATTTATTTAATGTACATAGAGGCAACTAAAATCGTTTCTTGATTTGTTTTATGTTCATCCATAACCAGTACAGAGCCAAAAACACAACCCTAGCTCAGTCACTTCCACTTTAATTATAAAACAAATTGGTAATCTTTCATTTTAAACACTGACATTATATGCTAGAATAATTAACTAAAACAACAAGAAAAAAGGCTATGAAATGTATGGCTTAAGATGAATATAAATCAATCATTATGACACAAGTAGCACTTATTTGAGAGTCAAAAGTGAACAAAATATTCTATGTCAGCAAAAAGTCTTCTGTCAAAACCTGCTCTTTAAAATTTCACTACAAGGTGTTAAGACAAATGTCCTTTGCAACTCTTGTATATAGAAGCATACTCTAAACCTTCATAATTCAAACCTCTTCTATTTGCAGACACACAAGAAACATCTACTGAAATATTATTTCCTTATGATGACAGAAATTGTTTATAACTATATAGAGAAATAAGGTCAAAACAAAGAGGTGAAGATTCATACTTCTAGATGGCTAATCACTTCACAAAATATTAACAAGGATTTATTTAATCTTTGCTTTTTACCCTTTCAGAATATTATTAGTAATGAAAACAAAGAAACAGTATTATAAAATGGTTTGTTTACATGGAAATCACCTATCCTAGCCAATAAATAATTTCAGATTCCTCAAAGCATTCAAACAAACATTTCTTAAGCTCCAACTGGATGCAAAGGACTGCGCTCAAAAAATTCTCTAGATTGTGACCCACAGGTTCAAAGGATAACGCAAAGATCAAATAAATTACCTATTTTGATAATCAAACACCTTATGGCAAAAGAGAAACAACTCTATATGGTGAAAAAGAGAATTGAATTACGAGTCAGGATACTTGGATTCAAGTCTCATTCTCCCCACTACCAAGCTTCAGTTCCAAAATCTGCAAAATAGTAGGAGAGGGATTATATTCAGTCAGAAGTGTTTAACCTTTTTGTGTGTCATGATTCCTTTTGTGTGAAATCTATGGAAACCTTCTTAGAATAATGTTCTTAAATGCACAAAATAGAATATATAGAATCAACAGATATTTTTGAAAAATAAATCCATAGACAATTCCCCTGAAATTTCTCAGAGGATCCTCTGCATGAGATGATCCCTTTCTTCCTTTAATAGCCTATGATGCTAAATGTCAGATACACAATACATCATGTGAAATGTGAATCGTAGGATGTCAGAGATGAAAAGTGTATAGAAGCCATCTCATCCAACCTATCCTTGTGCAGGAATCTCTTTTTTAGTTGTTGGTGAGTCATTTCAGCTGTGTCTAACACTTCATGACCCCATTTGGGGTTTCTTGGCAAAGATACTGGAGTGGTTTGCAGTTTGATTCTCCAGCTCATTTTATAGACAAGGAAAGTAAAGGAAACAGGGTTAAGTGACTTATCCAAGGATATACAATTAGTAAGTGTCTGAGGTCAGATTTTAACTCACGAAAATTAGTTTTATTGATTTCAGGCCCACTATCCATTTAGTCACCTAGGTGTCCCAAGAATCACCTTTACAACATCCCTAAAAAAGGGTCATACAGTCTTCACTGGAAAATTTTCACTGACATGGAACTAACTAACCTGAGGCACTTCAATCCACTGTTAGGCAGCTCCTAATTTATAAGGAAGTTTCTCTATATGAGACAAAATTTTACTTCCTATGATATTCAACCACAGGCCCTAGTTCTGTTCTCTGGGAAGAACTAATCTCTTATCCACATGGAAAAGTCATATCTTCAGTCATTCACTTACTAGTTATCTACCAAGCATGCCATGTGCCATGCACTGTGGCAGGTGCTATGGGAAAGTAGTATGAAGACATGGATTCTGCCCTCCCCACATATACACAAATTAGCACTAAAAGAAACATAAAAAGCATATGGCATTTTCTTAAAATGATAACTAAATCATATTCCAATTAACAGTGATTCAGGTAAATCTTATTCAAAAATCTTTCTAACTCATTAATCTATTAGCATCTTCTTTCAATATATTTAATATTCCAACCAAACTGGACTACTCACCATCTCTGTACATACTCCCACACTTTCCCACCTCCATACTTTTGCTCAAAGTTCCTTTTATGTCTCAAATGTCCTCTCCCCTTCCCCCAACTCAAAATCCAATTTAAATGGAATCCTCTCTTGAAAGTCTTCCCTGATATATCAGCTCAGTAAACAACCTCCTCATCCTTGGATCTCAAGTAGCACTTTGCTTCCACCTCTCTTACATACTTAGGTTTTTTTTTTTTTGTATCACAGATATTTATGTATGCTACATGTAAAGACCATGCCTTATGTTAATAAACAGACACAGAGAGCAATACAAATACAGTGCCCGGAACATAGGGAAGCTCAATAAATATTTAAATGCAAGAAAAAAGTTTACTGAATTACAGGATAAGCTCAAATTTAAGTACTGAAAGTATTCATTTTTCTCCCCATAAAATCCATACCTAAAAGGTAAAGTGCTATATAAAATGTGAGGTAGCATCATTATATCTTAGATTCATATACTGCTTGGGCTCAAAAGGATCTTAATTAAAGATATCCTAGTCCAAACCCCTCATATTAAATAAAGATAAGGAAATCTAGCTTATACATTTATTCCTTTATCTTGTAGAAAGATGCTGGCCAAAGCCTCCTGTCTTCCCTACAGTTTTCCCCCAATCACCACCTCTTTCAACTTGTTCTGTCCACTCTTAAATACCTACACTCTTCAAACAAAGAAAGGTAAAACAATGGTAGCTTAAACCTTTGGTAAGAGTTTGTTATTTGGAAACCCAAATTTTAGGGATGAAATGTGTTGTTCTCCATTGGTGGTGTTCTATGTACACATTCCAAAGGATGCTGCCATATAGAGAAAATTCTGAAGATGAAAAATTTCACTTTAAAATTAAACAAAATCTATATGCATGAACCTTGTTTCCATTTTTCTTGCCTTTTTAGATGTAGACACTAGCCTCCTTGAGGACCTGGCAAGTTTTCAAAGAATTGCTCTAAGAAGCAACATAAAAATTAAAGAGCTGTAGGATCATATTTCCACAAATACTTAAAACTTAAAATAAACAAATACAAAAGATACTAAGATTATAGAGGACACTTCTACAGATTCAACACTTTATGATCTATGTTTCTGCAACCATACAAGAGGTTAATTATTGGACTATAAAGTTTTTTTAAAAGTCCATTTTTTAGATGTTATGGTGATTCCAATTTATTTTAATGTTTTAAACTTTGCAAAATATACAATTGCTGTACCTGTCAAATATTTCCTATGTAGTTGAAGCTGGGCAGTGGTAACAGAAATACACAGCAACCAGTCCAAACAGAACAGCAGTCAGTTTTCAACATTTCATTTTGAATTGCAATTATATCCTGACATGTGATTCTAAAAATAAAATGTGAAAAAATGCTCAAGACTATTGTAACTGTCCAGAAAAACATTTTCAAATAACCAGCAAGAGCAACTTTAAGCAACAAACTTTGTATTTTATGATTCTGATTAACATTTCTGATGATTTTAAAAAGAAATTCTTTTCTCAAAGAAAACACAATATAGATTTCAAAATGAAAAATGGGTAAATTTTTCCCTACAAAGCAAAACACTGTTTTTCTCTCTTACACTAGCTAGCCCTCCCAAAAGCTAGTTACAAACTCCTTCCTCTTGGTTTTGTACCTTAAGACATAATCTACTTTTATCCCTTAGCAAAATATGAACCAGCTACTAGGCTGACAATGCCAAGAACCATGACAAAATGGATTATTAATGAGAAACTGAACTCCAGAACTCTATTAATTTATGTCTTCCTGTCGGATCCAAAAGATATATCAACCTTCTCACTCAAAAGAAAAAAATGCCAACACTGTACTTTGTTTTAAAGTTCTCCACAGATGAAGAATTCATTATCCAAAGTACAGTTGTTATTTCAGTCTTTCTTATAGAATAAAGAATCTTTATCAAATGGCTAAGAAAGCTGCTGACAAGTGCAAGTACCTTGCAAAATATATTTAAGCCAAACATTCATGAAGAAAACTTGGGGGGAGGGGTGGGAAAAAAGGTTAAAAAAAAGAAAAAGAAAAAACAGCAATATTACATTACCCACCTTGTCCTAGGAGCTCTCAAATCAAGGCCTTTTGATTCCAGTTGTGAAATAGTAAAACACGTATTAACACAACTGCATGTTTGTAGGTTTTTTAAAATTCCTAATTATACTAATTATTCTGACATGAAGGGAAATGATCTAACAAGTAAAGAGAAGAATGTGTGATTTCTTTATGCATAAACAGCAATGTTTAAATGACATAAAATATCCTTTTAAGCTTTCATTTAAAAAAATCTATCTAATCTATGCTTATCATAATATTTATGAATTTTAAAAAAACCAGAGAGGAAAAATTGCTATAATGTACTCTGTGTGACCTCTGCTTTCTACAGAGAATGAAAACAGCCTTTTGCTTTTCAATCCCCATCAAAGTGGAGTAAAAGGAGGGACAGCATTCCCTTGCTCACTGCCATTAATCATTGCTTTCTTCAACCAAGTGCGTATTAATTTCTGTCATCCCAAACATCATCGAGTATTGTTACAGCACCGTTCACTCCTCATTCACCACCAGTTGTTACCAGTTTCCCTACACTGAGCAGAGACAGGGTGAATCGTGTGGATTTCAGTGTTACAGGCCTTTATCCCTGGGGTGCTGACACCAATTAAGCCATTTCAAGAAGAAATGAGAACAGGCCCAACCCTTCCATGTAACAAGAGCTTGCACCTAGCATTGGCAGGTTGCCATTTTCTCTTGCTTCACACTACAGAAATACTCTTCCAAATCCTTTTGAATTATACAGCCTGTTTACATGTAATCAGCAATGGCATCCTCTCCTTAATTTCTTTTGTCCAACTTTAAAACCCAACACAAAAGAATTTTTTTTGTGATTAGACAAGAGAATTTCAAATGAACAAAACTCTTTTTTTTTCTTTTAAATTACAGAATCATTAAATTCAGGTTTGGGACAATCATATTAAATTCCCTTTCATTTTGTGACAAATTCAAATTTAATTTCAAAGAAACTTTAGCAGTAAATCAAGCTGATGCTTGTATATCATGTATTTAGGTTAACTTGAGAGAAGATATTTTATTCCAATAGCTCTATTTTAGCAACATATACTTGGACTACATACACATGAATAAGCAGGACACTTTCTGTATCAATGGTACAGTTTTTGTCTACTGAAAGGAGGACTAACATTGGATTGGCACTGTTTCCTTTGGGGTTCTCTGGCCAGGCATTAAACATTATAGCTTGTAAAAGGTTACCTCCAAGTACCAAAAAAAAAAAAATCCAGCCCCAAAGTGAATTTAATTAATATCATTTTTGCATCACTAAATATAGAGATCCATCAAACTCTCTCACAATACTGTTGATTTTTCTGACCGCTTTAGATCTAATCATTCTCCTTGTTTTAGACATTTACATCTGCTTTTAAGTTTTTATGGTTGCCTGTTGGCAGGCAGCAAAGTGGAGCTGTCGATGCTGCTGCAGAATAATGCAAGGTTTGTTATGAATTAAATATTAGAAACCTTAACGCAGCGGCCAATAAGAATTATTTGCCTTATTAAAGCAGCAGAAGACGCTGATTAAATTTTCATTGCATTGCAGTCTTTTTCCCATTTCTACTTTCAATTCATCATTCTAATGTATGAAAGGCTTGCCGAATAATGGCAGGGGGACTTAATTTCTGGAATGCAAATATAGCAAAGAAAATACCATAAATACCCTCCCAGAAAACATTAAACAGTCAGTTCTAATTAAGTGAATACTAACTAAGTAAATATTCTCTTAAAGGGAAAAAAATAACTCAAATGTCAAGAATTTTAAGAAGGAAAGCATATTACCTATATTACAAATATATACAAATACATATTGTAAGAGGGTGGTATTTATTTTAAAACTGTACTTCTTATGATCAGCTAACTCCTTAGGGGATCTCAGAAGAGTCCAAAGAAGGGCCATACATTAGGGGATATGTTCAACTTTGAACAGTTTCATAAAATTTAGGGGTTTTTTGCATGAGAAAAATGACTAAGGTAATCTGGAATGATGCATGATAAGAAAAAGCTCAGCTAGACCAACTTAGGAATGTTTATTTTTATAAATATAGTTAGGAAATAAATTGTATCTTCCTTCCATTCACCCCCCAAAAAAATCTCATAACATGTACTACAGTGAAGGTTGTTCATGTTTCTGCTTTAATGTGTATAAGAAAGAAAATGAACTTCAAGTATCCATTTCCCCTAGAGAAAATCTCTTCCCTGAAACTCTGCAACTAATGAAATGGGGAATCTATAAATAGCAACATCATTACCATGAGAGCCCTTGCTTTGTACCAGTCTCTGCATCTGACCCTCTTTATACTAATAACTACTAGGCTTCAATACAATTCCTCTATAGGGTAATCAATATTAGTACAGTTTAAAATGTAATATAAATTTAAAGAAAATAAAAAAGGTATTTACTTACTAAGTTTCCTAAAAACATAGTGCTACCTCACATTCACTATCACCCTGCTCCCACTTATTATTAAAGAAGATTTTTTTAATTGTCTTAACTAAGACAAGTGGTGCTCTGCAGCTTTTTCCCTAATGTTATAGAGACATGCATCATGACAAGACAAAAGCCATAATACACCTGAAGTGGTCCCTACTGAAATCTCTCTCGATGAACCTCATTAAAATGGTTACTCTATTCCAAATATTATCCACTGAAGCATCACAGTAGTAAACTCTTTGTTGAATTGTTGAATAAAAGATGGATAAAACAAGTGAGCACTTAATCAGTAAATAAAATGATTTGGCAACATGTTTTACTGTTATTCAAAATAAGATATATTCCATTGCAAAAGATCACTTCAAAAAGTTAACCAATATTTAATTTCAGTTAGCTATAAATTAGACCAGAGTAAGGAGATATGCAGTTTAAGGATATAATATCATAGAAACTACTAATTGTGTATGAAATAAACTCTCACTATGTATAATTTATTGATAAGATGTTCATGTTGTCCTTCATTAATGGTAACTATTCAGTTATAATTGCATCTCCTACATGCAGAGAACTCAATTGTTCTGCTAATTTTATATCTCTTAAAATAAATATGATAAAATGTACCAGTAGGTGGATAAGTTTAAAGGCTCTTATTCACTGTGACAAAATTATTGATGACAACATATCACAAATGGCACTTACTCCATATACACATGTCACAAGAAAATGTAAAATATTGATACAGCTGTGCATGCAGAACATTTACTTTTTAAATGAAGATATAACATTTTAATATTAAACAATATGGTTAAATCAAGAGAATATATGTGGATTCAAAGGTGACAACACATTTCACACACTCTTAACTTGATCTTGCATGCTTATAGGTACCATATACACTATAAAATCTAATTAACCTTATTTAAAAAGCAAAAAGGCGGCATTACTTTGGTGCCATTGAATATATATATATAGCATTATGTACCATCTCAGAAAGATAGATAGAAGAGTATTAGTAATCTGGCTGTTCTTATTAACAACACAAGTGAAAGTATTAAATTACAACAAATCCCTGAAAGTAGCTTATCTGGGAAGTTGCAAAAAAAAAAATACACAATGTAAGAACACATTCTAGTGGTGAAAAAAAATTCTACTGTAAAACATAGCAACCT
>JAJHZJ010000304.1:582113-772113 GCA_023548195.1 Bettongia penicillata ogilbyi
ATTTAAACTTAAGCATCCATTTTGACATTTAAAACTGAAAAAGAAAAACTTCCTTAAGTTGAATCTATACTTTTCTGCCACCACAATGACTGGCAAAAAAAAAAAAAAAATCTTTCGAAATTGGTAAATCAATTTCTAATTCTAACACTGTCCATTAAAGAAAAATACAAGCTTTAAACCCCTCAAATTCTCATTAAAAGAAAACGGCCACGGAATTTGTAACTCAGTTACAATATATATTAGACAATGAAACAATACTGAAATACATTGAAAATTATTAGAGATTTGAAAGTTATGTAACAATCACAGTAATTAAATACGAGCTGTTATAGAAGTGAGTAAAAAAATTGATTTGTTTAGTGCTAAAATTATTATTAGATTTGTATACTGAAAAGGAGAAATATTTCTTTTGTTGCACACAAAGTGCTATAAATTTAGGTAAACCAAAATTAGTTTGTGTAATAGACTGACATCCTAGAATTTATGTATATAGAGACCATCATTTAATTTTCAGACATTCAATTCCTATACTTGGTCACAGTCAAAAGGTCAAGAACCAAGAAGTCAGTAAGTTCCCAAGGATATCATCAATAACCTATCACTGCTCTAACAAGTGGTGAGCAAGAAGTCATTCAGAAAAGTGAAACACACATACCCCACACACAGTTCCAAGAGCTTGCTTGATTTTCTCTTCACTGATTCTAACAAAGGAAAGAAATACGATGTCGAAACCTGAGAGTTCCCACTGTATTTGAATAACAAGTAAAAATCTAAAAATACCTCCACTGTATGTTATTACCAACTGTATCACTGGATTTTATAGTGACAGGGCTGTGCTATAATTTTTGAGAAAGCCTCAGCATAAAGCACCATAAACCCAACCATTGCTGTAATGTATCACCTTATCTCGCACACAATCATTTCAAACACAACTTTTCATGTTAGTATAATTTGTTCAAAAATGGTAATAAATACATCCTGAAAGCTAGAGGAATCATTGCACAATCTATTGTAACTTGTTCTTGCTGGTGACAGTTAATCCCAGCACCAAGATCCAGTGATACAACATTTTAGTACCACTTAGTTCAATTAAAGATATTCGCTACAAACATGTAATGTTCCCAATCGACATTAAATATGATTCAGTGATAACATGACATTTATCAGCAAATAATTATCCTCAAACTAAGATGTGGATTTTTGTCAGTTGGTGGTGTTGGAGTTCTTTCTTTCATAATAAATATAAAATCAATTTCCTGCTCCAGTCCTATTCCAACTTGAAAATGATATATTTGACTATGAATTCCAAATACTTGCATCCTTAGGTTTTGGGTTGTTTTTTTTTTAAGGAAAGGGAAAAGGAGAGACAAGAAAAGAGAAAGAAAAACAAACTCAGGAGACCATTTGAATTATTCTTTTTCATCAGGAAAATTAACATGGAGTAGCTAATAATAATGACTCCTTGGCATGATATACATATACAAGTCTGTATTTTTTAATACATTTATAAAAACAATTCCTACAAATTCCTCCTATACTATACAATGCAAGTAATAAAGAAATGACTGAGAAAATATTAGTAAACTGACCCCCTCCCCATCAACCTCTATTCCAAGAGATTGTTGCTTCTGGGGAACTCATCACCTCTTTTTCTCTCTTTCTCTTACTCTCTTCTTCTATCTCCACTTCTTTCACCAAAAGCAATTTCAAATGCTTTTTGTTCCCATTTCAATCAAAAATGGCTTCATATGTTTTAAATGAAATTTTGCAAGTAATGAGTTCCTAATGAAGATTCATTGATTTAACTAGTTCGGGGAGTACTGGGAAGGGAACAAGAATTAAAAATAGCCAAGGATTTCATTTAGAAAAGCAGCTAATGTGTAGGTACACTAAGTACTCGTCACTGAAAATGTAATCAGGAGTTCTGTCTCTGGAGAGAACCTGATTCTCCTCTCTGTATGCATATTCCGAACTCCCATTAACATTAATGGGAGCTACACATGCATACTGAGGAGAAACTAGCCTCCTCAGTGCGCATGCATAGCAGCTGTGATGGTTTGAGAATCCATATGGCTCTGAAAAGGAGTTATGGTTTATTGGGTTTACATTCATAGATACAGTGGTGGAATTCAGATGCCAAAACCAACCACCCATATCCAAAATATTCTGTTATATAACCAAACTCAGGGGTAGATATACCAATTCTACCAATAACAGCTTAGTTACTTCAAGAAACACACACCCTTCTCAACTCTACCTGTTGAAATCCTTCTCTTCCTTCAAAGCCCAGCTCAGATGCCAACTCCTCCATGAAGTCAAAGATAACTTGCCTAGGAGAAGTGTCATAAAAGACATTATATCAAGGACATGTATGTCTAGAAAAATAAGTGGGCCAGTCATGTAGTGAGAATGAAAAACAGATGCAGAGCCCCAGTAGTAAATCAGTATACACAGGAAATTCAAAGAAGTGAGCCTCTGCCCCCTTTCCCACATAATCTATGAAGGACTGATGGAAAACAGAGAAAAGGATTATAGATGAAGGAAAGGTGTAGTAGAGCAGTCAACAGTGATGGAGGAAAGATTCATGGATCCAAAATATATAATAAAATTCATTTCCATTTTTTTAGTAACACACAAAGAAAACAATACAACCATAATTATGAAAAGAAATGCAAAGCTTTGACTCAAATTAAAAGAAATTCAGAATTAAGTACTAAAAAAACTCACCTTTGGCTCATTCCATTACCATCAAGTAATCAAGAGGGATACTCAATCGTGACTATATGCAACTCATTTATCTAGAGTGTTAAGATTTACAAACTATTCTCCTAACAGCAATATTGAGAGGTAGGTAATGCAAATAATATTATCTCCATTTTCCAAATTAGGAAACAAAAGCTTGAAAAGGCTTCCCAGAATCTAGTCAAAGCCCAGGTTCAAGCCCAGTTTGCCTGGCTCTTTCCATAACATTTCTACCATCTCTTTCGACATACCATATACATACATGTTAACATATATTAATAAATATGTTCATTCAACAGGTTGAGTCAAGGTGAGAGCTTAAGCCTTAATTAGTAAGTATCTTGTTTTATAGATTAAAAGTCAGAATCTTAATGTTAATTTAATGTCACTTCATGTAGTTAAATAAAATCTATAACTAGTATAATAACTCTCTTCCAAAATAGGTCAAATATGCTTGTGACTTCCATCAGAATACTAGTTAGATTCACATAATTAAAAAGGAATGTTAGTTTATCAGATGAACATTCATCCATATTCTAACCAAGCATATACTTAAAAAGTGAGTGGTACTACAAAAACCTGGTAGGAAAAAACAAAAAACATGAGACTTGGAGTCCAAATACCTGAGTCAAGCCCCAACTGGACCATGTATTACCTACTCAAAGAAGTCTATTCCCTTTTCATGAACCTGTAAAATAAAAGAGTTGACTAGATTATTGCTAAGACTTCAATCTACTTCTAACATTCTGTGATTCTCTGAACTCTAAAGCAGGTATGAAATTATCTCCAACTTTGTTTTTCGGTCCAGACTTTTGATTGTATCCATATGAGGTATTTTGAAGAGGAAGCTCACTTCTCCACTCACTGCCAATTCAAGATCATCAATGGTCTATAATTTACAGTCTTAGAGAAATGCCTGGAGCAGTAAGAGGTAAGACTAGCAAATAGTCATCACCCACCTAGTAGGTGTCAAAGATAAGACTTTATTAACTCAGGTCTATCTAATTCCAAGGCCCAGCCTCTACCAACCCTCCATGCCACCCCCAACATCAAATGATACAAAATTTCCATTACTTTTCGTAGTATACAGAAACAATGCAATTTTCATGTTCAATAGCTCCCATTAGATCAATTAATATTCAGACAAAGCCTTTAACATTAAGTTTAAATAATGGGGGGAGAGGAGAACAACCACCAATGTTCTAGAAGCTTCTCTAGACCTTTCAATCAATTTTATTTATATGCAAAACCAAGAGAAACTCAGAAAAAACAAAGCTCCTCCTGATGCTAAAGCTCTCAATTTACTGACAGGCAAATGGCTTCATGCTGCCACTTAATCTCATTTCTTGCATAATGCCCTCTAATTAGCATATCAAAGTGAATTAATACTTCTAGGGCATTAGCAATGGGGAAATCTGCTCCAGGCTCACAATAGCAGTTAAGAGAGAGCCAAGAAATCCTCAAAAACACCACAAACCACTTTGCATTGCAAAACTGTTCAATTTATTTATCCTCTCTCTCTAAACACTTTTACCGCACACTGTTTTACTACTGTTCACCAAACAAAATGATAATTGCCAAAGTTACCAGCATCTGTAATGCCTGTTTGGAATCTTAATTTAGATGATGCTGAAGATCATTTCTATATGCATCCCTTTGTTCTGTTACAAACATTAATATAGAGACAGTGGAATTGTTGGTGCTTTCAATTAATCCACTTAAATCATGATAAAATTTTATGACATTTTAAAAAGTTATTTAAATAATAATAAGGTAAAAAGCCACCTGCTGGACACTGAAGATTAAGAAGAAGATGACTTTGAAAACTGAAGCACAACCTCAAAAACAATTCTTTTGTAAATCACTAACAGATTCTCCCAGATGACTTTTAGTGTCTTATGGAACCTGAACTATTAAATGATGCCACTCAATTATCAATTTCTTATTGACTATACATTTTAAAAATCTGAGTGTGCTTTCAAAAGCTTATGTTTGTTAAACCTTTAAAACACAAAAGTGTAAAGAAACAGAGTGTTGTTTCTAATTTTATCACCCAGCTAGAAAGATAACAGGAAAGATTTTACTAATTCTTTTTTCCTTAAGAAATTAAGCATAAAAAAAGAAATTAAGCACCAATAACTATCCATTTCTAATCCTCAATCATATTGCTCTATTATTAACAAAGAATGAAAAGATACTATACAAAATCTAATTTAAATACTTTTATCACATTACTCTCAGATAACTACGCTTAATATTAAAACAAGGTAAACAGGCAAAATTTATAAATACATGATTATGTTAATGACCATGAAAATCAGTGAGTAATGGTTGCTACTGAACAATCATCAAGAGAATCAGGTTTCTAAGGTAAAGGAAATAATCCTTCTGACATGGTTTCCTCCTTAAAGAAATGACTGTTTTGTATTTTTTTCACTAAACCAGGTATTGCTTTTAAATTGCCTCTCTAAATAAAGGGGACAGTTGGATGTAAATATGGTCTAGTCAGTGGGAAGGGCTGTGGCCTTGGGAATCAAAAGACAGGGGAGACTATATGTTTTCTCATCTACAAAATGGAGATAAATAATATATTTTATACTGATTTCAAAGGTTATGAAGAAAGCATTTATAATCCTTTAAATATATAAAAATAATAGTTATTATTTTACTTGAAGACTATAAAGATAAGACTATCAACCAGGACTAATAGCTACCACTTTGGTTTGGCAGGTAATCCACTATAACTTTATAAAAACTGTGCTGATAAGATTTGATAAACTTTTAATAATTTAAATTAAAAACTGATTTAAATGATTTATGCTGTTTACACTTAAAACACTTACATGCCCTGTGGAGTAAAAAGAAAGTGTCACAAAAATCGAGATCTCTTATCTCAATCCCTACCGTTTATCTTGATAAAGAAGTAGCTAAAACCAGCCCGCTAAAAAAAAAAATAAATAAGAAATTCTTCTCAAAAAGAGAATTCTGAGGTTATAACTATCTATTTGTATTATCTAAATATATTTCAGTTAGTAATATTAAAAGAGAATAAAGAACCCCAAAGGGTATAGAATAGTATTGGAATAGACTAGTATCTGCCAGTATATATGTTAATTATTTATCTTGAATACACACAAATACAGGTGCCTATGTAAAAATACACAATTATAACTAATGTAATAAAGACAAACTTGGGGAACTAAACCAGTATTGTCAAGTAATAGCCAAACTGTCTATAAGATGTTTTAACCCTGTTTAATGCCATTATAATGAAGCACACAAATACAGAGAAAACACTTGAATTTCAAATTAAGATCTATATAATCTTTTGGAAAATCTTAACCTTTCAATTCTATACTACACTCCACTCAGTTACTAGTAAAAGACACTAAAGAATGCATTTCCATCATGAAAAAAATACAGAAATGAAAACTCTATTGTGTGAACAATGAACATATATATACATAATATACATATATATACATACATACATATGTATGTATTAAAAGTTTTTAAAAGCAGCATATAAAATAAAGACATATTCTAGTTTGGAACACTATTCACCCTCATGATGGAAAAAAATATGTCATCATCAATAATATGATTGGGAAAGTTCCAAAATAATAAAAACACTGCCTCAAAATAGACAAATTCACTTCAAATACCATAATGAAACAAATCTTACTAAAAATAAAGGCAAAAAAATTTTTGCCTGTATAGATAAGGTAAGCATTAACAAGAAAGTCTAATATTATCTTTTCATTTTAAAGCAGATATGGGAGAGACAAAATGTTGGAAGCACAAATTCATGTAATCAGGATGACACTCATTTCTCACTTAATAAAAACATGAAGCTGTAGAAGAGATGAAGTAATGAAACAAAACTCAAGTTCTCTGAAAGAATACTACATATAATTTCCTTCAGCAGAATAAAAGATATTTAGAGAAAGAAGTTAGGAAACTGGTCCCCCATGATTTGTTGCCCCCCTCTCATCCTATTCTCCAAAGTCTCAAATATTCAAGAGAAACATTAAGGGAAAATATTGAAACAAAATTCTAAAATTATTTTTTTAAAAAGCAAAACATTTCTACAAAACTGAAGCAATCAATTTTTGACATTTAGGATGATTGAATGGCTTTACATTTCTATCATCGCTTAATCAGTAGTAGGTTTTACAACTTTAAAAAGCATAAAAAACATGACATTAAATTTCAAAACTTAAACTGGTAAAGGGCACCAGAATAATAATGTGCAAAATGAGATAGATGTGTTGTATGAACTTTGATTACACATGATAAATATATTCAAATACTATTAAAAACATTCAGAATGGTAATGTATGTAATATGTATTAATATCTAACACAATATACAGCCATTTTCATTTTGCTAGAGTGTTCATTTAGTGTAAAATTGAGCCTAATACACTAAAATTAAAGGTATGCCATGACATGATATAAATATGATAAAATGCAATATAGCTATTCTATTTATTGCTGGATAGGAGTAGAGTCTAGATTAAGCATTTCGAAGAATGGCAATTCAAACAGAAAAAGGATACTCAAATGAGTTTCTAAAGCTTTCTGGGCAGAATTGAGTAGGGAGCAGTGTATTGGATTGAGAGCACTACCTAGCCCTTTAATCATAATGGTGACATTGTGTGGCTAGTTACATTTGTAACAATAAAAATAAAAGGTTTCCTTTCACATAGTACACAATATCTCTCCTCCACTTCCTCCCTCCCCCAAAAGATTTCATTTTGTACGCTACATTCCTTATCTATTTTTCTTATCTAAAATTTTCCCTTATTCTTTGTAGGAAGGGTGCCCTTAAAGGTATAACATTTTTAATGATCATTTTCTTCCTCTCTTTAGACATAAAAAATACTTCAACCAGCCCAACCAGCCAAGCAGGCCTTTCTCTTCCCCTGCGGACACCTCCTGCAGTCGAGAAGTTCATTAAGTTTTATGATCTTCCCAAGTCAGTCCTGCTTATAAGCCTCACAAAGGCTACAAATCTGGCAGACCATCATGTATGCCATTAGACATTACTAGTAAATGAATGCTATTTAGGGTTTGTGGTGGCAATAAATCAAGGTTTGGTTGGCAGCTATCAACATTGAGTATTTTAACCTAGTGTTTAAAAAGGGAAAGGTTATGTGGGTCTTTTTAAAGATATGTGCATATATGTACTTACGTATATTATGTAAATATAGTATCTTTTAAAAATCCATACCTTCTTGTCTATATACACAGACAGAGCTCTCTTCTACAGCAAGGACTCAATCTTATACAATATACTTCACGTGAAAATATATGAAAAATTAATTTTCTTTTCCAAAAAATTTTGCAAGAGTACCAAATCATGCAGCAAATCAACCGTAACTTAGGGCTTTTCCAATGATGTCAAGTCTCTAAGGACAGAGTGTTTTATCAAGAAAAGCATGTCAACATTTGAAATCATTAGGTGTCCAAGAATGCTACAAGAGCACATAACAAATGTGAACATTAATATAAATTCAACCTTAGGATTTAAAAACTATTTAAGTATGCAGTAAAAATCAGTAAAAGATAAGCTTAAAAATTCTTATTCAAGTTTTGCTAATTTTTTGAAAATTTTTCTTGATTTTAAGTGATCACTTTTAGCAATATACAAATTTCACGAGTGAAAATTAATTGCTGGATATGAAAAAAGACTTTAAACCTAAAAATAATAGCATGAGATATTTTAAAAATAGATAACAATGTAAGAAAATACAAAATTAGAAAAGTAAAACTTTAAGAGAAAGTCTTATTTCCCAAGCTCTGAACAAGAAAATAAAAGTATGTAATCAAGACAGATATGCTGAAGGGAAAAATAGTTTTTTATATTTGGGAGGAACCTAGGAAATATGTATTTTTTTAAGCTCAATTCTTTATTTATACCAGAAACTAGCACAGTGCTCATTCTGATAAGAGTACTACTGATCTACTGACAAACCCTAAAATAAATACAACTAAAAATAAAATCAATCTATCAAAGTTACTTATTTGAGAAGAGAAATAATTGAAATGGCATGATACGCTGACACACTCCCCACTCCCCACCAACCACCACCACTCCTCCATTATGGAGAATAGAGCCATCAAAAGTACCCCAGGTTTCCATTAAAAATGACAAGCTAAACTCTTCTTTTCATGCTAAAGAATTAAGCACCGGCCAGAAGATTATTAAAGTTCAATAAAACGATTAGAAATAAGCTTCATCTAAAACAGGGGTTGTTCAGCTTTTTGTGTGTGTGTCATAGACCCTTTTGGCAGTCTGATGAAGCCTATAGATCCCTTCTCAGAATAATGTTTTTAAATGTATGAAAAAAAAAATACATGAGATTACAAAGGAAATCGGCTATAATGAAATACATAAATCTTTCTTCTTGAGTCCGTGGTCCCCAGGTTAAACATCCTTGATTTAAATATACCCCCAAAATGTTTATCATTCAAATTAAAATTTTTTGGAAACATCAGACCATCCTTACTGAATCTTATGGAAACAAATCAGGGAAGGGGAGGAAAGACAGAATTTGATATCATGTTTTCTTTGCTTGGTAACACTAATGTCTATACAGTTGTTTTCATTTCAGATGGAAGATCCCTGAGTATATCCTCTTCCAGGACTAGTTTTGGAGGGAGAAGTAGAAGTCGTAGAAAGGAGGGGGGCTCCTCCCCCACACCCACCCAAGAGAAAGAGATTCACCCCCATCAATCACTCAGTGCTTTAATCCTGTCCCTCTCAAGCTGCTGGGGCTGGCAGGCTCATGCCTTTGCCCAGACACCGCCTTGACTCTTTGTTGGCTTTTAGCTATTTTACAAAAGAGAAAACTTACAAAGTTGGATGCACTAGCCGAAGCATAAAAGCGAATCTCAACTTACACGTTATCACTGAAATCCCTAGAAACGTTTTCAAATCACAAAGATCTCTTTCCTTGTCAGTTAGCCTCTTGCTTTTTAAATAGCAATACAACTACCCAATACTCTCTGCCAGTAATCCCTGTCTCTGAAAAGACTTGTTTCTTCTTAACTCACCTTTGACATGCAGTTGACTATACTATTCTCTTTTCAAAATGTTATAACTAAGCCCTGTGCAAATAAGCAACCTAAGGACTTCTGTGATCCTGATTGAACTCTGCCTGCTGTATGTCTAAATAAGGTAGGCAGTTTGATTCTGGGTTGATTCTGAAGCTGGTTTGGCAAAAACTTACAGAGGCAAGGAAACAAATACAAGTCAAAGAGGAGCAATTCTTAACTGTGATTAAGGTATATATGGGGTGGGGGGAGAAGAGAATATCATTCCCCTTATCCCACATAATATAATGCAATAGAAAGCAGAATCAATCTTAATATTCACAACATGGTCAATACCCAAGTGCTTAGCTGTCAGCAGAAACTGAAGTGGAGTCCTGATAGTACAAAAAACCTTGGACATTAAGCAACATGATTTACTGAGAACTATGCACTTATAGGTTTCTAAGCTAAGACTCTTCATAATTTAATGTTTGATGTCTCATTTTATAGTCAGATAAAAAATTTTGTCTATAATTTAAGCAGGTCACGATTTTCAAAGGCAACTAAAAATCGACACACAAAATAAAGTTAGCTATCTCAAAACCCACAATTCTCAAAATAAAGTGTGTGTATATAAGTGCATATACATTTATATACACACATATACCTAAATGTATATATTTTAGGATGGCTTCCTGAACATTAAGAATCAACATTCTCTCTCAAAAAAAAATATGAAAAGGTACCATTTAGGCAATTAATATTTCTTAATATTTAGAGAAAACAATAACTCCAACTTTTTCAGAAATACTTTGTCTAGATAAAATAATTACATAAACAAGAGCAATAAGTCTAGCAATCTAAATATATACAGTGTGCAAATATTTTTACATTCACCTTCACCCTAAGTACATTTAACCATTTAGTTACATATGTTACAATAATTATAATATATGCATTTTTTGCATACATTGGGTTTTTTAAATTTTCTTCTCTGCCTCAACTTTTAAAAAATGAAATTCCATTTACAACATGCATTCAATATACTAAAATATGCCTCATAAAATGTTCAAACTTGGGTAACATCATCCTGATTCTGTACCATGTAAAAGGCAAACTGTGCCAGTCACACTAAAAGTTATCCAAATTTAACCAGCTTCTGACTTGAACCCATATGACTACTTCAGGACTAAGAAACTGTGTACTTCCAAAAGAACAAAAAAAAAATTAAATCAATATCTTTTACAAGGCTCATTCAATATAATTGTGTACATAATTCCTTGCCTCCTGAAAATTGTTTTTCTTTAATATGGTACAGAGCCTTGAAATATTCCCTTAAAAACTTTAATCAGTTTTTAACCCTCCACTTGGCCTTTCTTACCTATTTCATGACATACGTTAAACTTATTACATTTGAACTCTTCTCATCTATGCATAGAAATTATACATTTAACATAAATGTAACATACAAGAAGTCTAAAAATACGTTTATTCTTCTATACTTTGTACAAGTATTTTTCCCATTCAGCAGCCTAATTTAAAGATGCTACTGAGATATGTTCAATTGCATACATTCTTCTATTGGAAGAGCTGATGCTTTAGGTTGCCTGAGTAAAACAGAAAGTTGCTGGCAATGCTTCCTCTCAGGGACTCTTGCAATTGGCATCTACTCTCATATTGCTCCTTGAAAAAACTGACATACAAACAAGGAAAAGGGAAAGACGGAGAGTGGCTGCTCCCTGATTGCAGCCAGAGGGGACTGGCTCCTGAGAAGGATGACACATGAGCTTTTCCATCTACATTTCATTTTACATCGGGAGTATGAATTGTAAAATTGACTCCAGATTTATTGCAGCTTTCTCCACTAACCCCCCAACCTTATCCGCCCCCCCCTTCAAGATCAGGAGGTGGAAAAAGAGAGAATGATCAAAGATGGCGGTACCCAAAGTAGCAGCTCCTAGATTGGCAGAGTCAAATGAGTAGTTACAATGCCATATTGAGACCACTGTAACACTAGAATTCTTACCTGTTTTCTCTTTTATTTCACACAGGACACTGAAGAGAGCAGGTTTCATTCTATGACAATTCAATGCATGTTTTCTGGGGGGGGAAAAATAACCCAAACAAAGGTATTAGCATCACCTATTGAATAACATGGCGATTTCATCAAGTGAATACATAAAGATTTCATTTCAAATCTGTGTCTTCCAAGGTCCACAGAAGCTAACACAAACTGGAATATATTTATAGAGAGTTTTTATCTTTAGGGGAAGCCCTGCATAGTTGCCCCATACATAGGTGTGATTATATCATATGCTGGAGTAGGGAAAATCTAGAAATGTGAGAGAGCTTAATTGGGGAGCACCAAGAATAAATGGAGAAGGGGGAAATAATATATATATATATATACATATATAGACTATCATTTATTCTCTAAGTGAAGAACAGAAAAGAGGAGCATTTTACATTGACAGTTAAAGTTTTGTAGGTCTGTTCAAAGACTTACTTTTCCCATCTGTTTTGTTTCCACATCACATTGGCCCTGGATAAAATTCTCTACTAACCTGTGCGGGATACAACCCCTAACTTTCTCTTCTGGTAACAAGTAACAGATTTATTAGTTGGGGAGTGGGTGAGGTGGCCTTCAGAATCTTGAACCATTATTTCATATATACTGTGATTTAAACATTTACTGTTCCAAGTGGGAAAAAGCAACAATGTCTTGTCACTTTCGTCAGGCAACTACACAACACAAGGACTTGATGGAGTAAAGAAAGTTATACTTCCTCAAGTGGAAATCACAGTCTCTCTCAGTAGATACTTATTGGTCACTTTTGTCATTTTAAATCACTGTGATGGGATCACAACGGGGTTGCCGAAAGATAAAAAGGAAAAAAACGGCAAAAGTCACCATCTACCCCGTTTCCTGCCTTAAAAAAAAAACTGAAACAAGCCCTGTGTGGAGTATGGTTTAAAATTCCCAAGAGCAACTTTTTTTTCCCTTTTGCCTCCAAAGGGGTGATGTGGAAATCTGTGGTCCCCCCCAAAGGATCAAATGTTTATTTATAGAACAAAGTTCATTTTTAAAAGAAGCTAATAAGACAGTTTAGAACCGATAGGGAGGAGAAAGGAATATACAAAAACAAAAAAGAAAAAAAACACGGCACCCACGGGAAGAAGGCAGGGTGGGGGGAGCCACGCGCGCACACACACAAACACACACACAAAAGATGTTCAATGAGACGAAACCAACTTTGCTTGCGCCTCGTCCAGGCTCTGGTCGGTGATGGTCATGATCTGGTGGAGGATGTCGCCGATGTCCTGCTTCCTGCCATCGCCGTCCGCCCCTTCGTGCCCGTGGGGGGGAGGCGGCAGGGCCATGCCCCCCTGCACCGAGTGGCCGGCCAGGTTCACCCCGGCCAGAGTCTGCAACATCCTGGATTGATCGTCCATCCCGCCGCGCGCGGGCGGGAGCGGGAGGCGGCGGCGGCGGCGGCTGCTGAGGAGAAGGTGGAAGAGGAGGAGGGAGAGTGAGAGGAGGAGGAGGGAGAGGAGGAGGAAGGAGAGGAGGGGGAGGAAAAGAAGAGGGGGCGGCGCGCTGCCCGCCCGCGGCTGCTGGGGGGCGGGGGGAGGGCGGTCGGGGTTCAGGGAAGGAGGGAGGGCCCGCGGCGGCGGCGGCGGCGGAGCCGGGCCCGGGAGAGGGCGGGGGGCCCGGCGGCTAACCCGGCCTGGCGAGCCGAAGCCGAAGCCCCGGCGGGGGCGAGGGAAAGCCCGCTGAGGAGGCGGCGGCGGCGGCGGCCGAGAGATCCGGGGCCCCGCGGCTGGAGCGGCGGTGACTGAGGTGGCGGCTGTGGTGACGGTGGCGGCGGCTGCTCCTCCCGCTCCCGGCGCTGCCGCCGCCGCCGCAGCCGCCGCCGCTGCTCCCGCGCCCCGTCCTCACAGCGCCTCTCGCCCGCGGCTGCCGGGCGGCTGGTCCTCCCGCAACTTGCCCCAGAGCCTCCGCCGAGTTGCCGGGACGCTCCCGCCTCCTCCCCTTCCTCACTCTCCGCTCGCTCCCCTCCCTCCTTCCCTCCGCCCCCCTCTCAGCCTCCGCCGCCGCCGCCGGGCCGGAGCTAGAGCCGGAGCCGGATCGGGACGCGAGCCCCCCGTGAGGGGGAAGGGAGAGGGGAAGGGAGATCGGCGGAAGGAGGAGGGGGGAGAAAGGACAGATGGACACGGGGTGGAGGTGAGGGGGGCGCGGAGAAGGGTGAGAAAGTTTGGGAGCCGGGGCAGGGAGCCGGATGGACGGCCCGGTCAGCAGCTGGGGGCAGCGGGCGCCCCGCAGATTTATGAAGCGGGACCCGCCGCCGCCCAAGCCGCGCACCCACCCACCCAGGCAGGCGGGCGGGCAGGCAGGCAGGCAGGCAGCCGCCAGCGGACGGGGCTCGATGGCCGCTCTGGTGAGGGATTGACAGGCTGCCAGTGCCACTCACTCACTCTCTCCCTCACTCACTGCGGGCCCCCGGCGCGGAGGGGAGGGGGCAGAGGGAGGAGCTGCCGCGGCTTGGCCACGCCCATAGGGAGGAGGTGCCCTGTGCTCATTGGGCCTCTTGCCTGCCCGCGCCTCGCCCCGGCCCCGCCCCCCGCGCGGCCTCCACACCTCGCCTCCAAGCGCGCGCCCCCAAATTCTTCTTTCGGCTGGCGGGCGCGCGCGTAGGTTTCCGAAGTCCGAGCCAACTGTCTCTGGCTGGTTGCTTGTGGGTGGCGCACTTTTCAATGGGGAGCGTGGGAGGATAGTGTGTGTGTGTGTGTGTGTGTGTGTGTGTGTGTGTGTGTGTGTGTGTGTGTGTGTGTGCTGGGGAGGAGGGAAATTCCCTCTACCCCAGGGACTCACTTCGCAGCTTCAACCCTAGCCGCTTTAGGCGACCAAGGCTCATAGCGAAGACTTGAGGCCGTTCACTTTCCCGCGCTTCCCGAGAGTAGGAGGGACCCCTTCGAGGGACCGGACCGGGAATCGCCCTCCAATCACAACGCTCCCGCGGTCAAATAGGGCGGGACCATATGAGTAGACGATTGATCTGATTGGAGATTTCGAAAACGTTCTTTACACGACAGGAGGAGCAGGAGTGCAAAGGCCCCGCCCCAGCCCACCGTTGTCATAGTAACCAGGGTGGCGCTGTAGAAAGAGGGGGTACCCCGGAGCTTTCCGCCTTTGTGGAATCGGGAGCGTTAAGGAAGGAAACCCTTTTGTGCCCTTCAGCAGTCACGAAGAAGGGATAAGACAGTTGTCAGAGCAGGAGTGGACCTTACGGACCATCTTGTCCAGCACCCTCCCCCATTTTACAGATGGGGACACTAGGGCCCACGTAGGAAAAGCGATTTGCTGAAAATCACACAACGAGAAAGTGCCAGAATCTATAAACAATCTCAAATGCTTCGACCTCAGAGCCCGTGCTCTGGAAGGAGGAATGGAGAGAGAAAGACCATAGGATTTACAGCTGGAAGGGACATCTGGTCCAGACCACTCATTTTACCCATGACAAAACGAAGACTCAAAGAGGAGAAATGCCTTGCCCAAGCTCACAGGAGCAAATTCTGGATTCAGACACAAGCCCTCAGACTCTAGGAGGAGGTGTTGAACCTAAACGCTGAATTCCAAAGCCCACATGCAGGAATCTCTCTTGAACGGAACTCCTTTGAAGTACAGCTTAATACAGGAGAAAGAAGACTTTACTCGAAGTCGAAGGACTGCAGGTTCTGAAGTCTATCACTAATTCTGGTAATTTGAGCCAGAACCTCACTTTCCTTATTTGACACAGAACTCATTTCCTTTTGAAATAAATCCCTTCCAGATTCAGATTAACTGGTCTCTAATTTCTCTAATTTCCCTTAAGGCTTCGATCTCCTAACTTTTTGATCATATATTCCTACAGACATGCAGTGATAGCAGAGATACCAATAACAAACAAGCTGCTTTCTAAATGTACACAAAGTAAAAGGGATCAAGGCAGAAATCTGATGGAGGTAGCAGTGAAAAGTCAGGCATAGAGCACTATATAGACAGACCCTGGTGACACTCTGACAACATGTGAATTGATATTTTTTGTTAACTGATTTTGTGGGAATACTTATGACATTAGAGGGTGCATGAAACAGGGAAGGAGAGAAAAACCAGGGAGATCGAGAGGAATACGGTGGTATGCTAGGGTTAAATCAAGAGCTAGCAATGAGAAGGTGACTTCTGTGGCCTCAAAAAGAGAACCGTCTACAAGGAAATTGGTTAGGATGGGGGGAAGGATTGAAAAAGTGGTGAAGAAGGAAGGGAAGAGGCCCTGTTTTGGTGTAAGGAGTAATTTGCCAAGGTCATATAGCTGGGATCGGAGCTAGGATTTGAACACATCTTTCCAAAACCAAGTCCAGCATTAACCTTTTACTACAACATTATTACACCTTGGGATTCAAAGGGTCTACATCTCATCTCTGAGGTTTCTACTGGTGAATACTCCTATGAGTGAAGAGAGATGGTCTGTGAAGGGAGGTAGGGACCTTGCACTGGATGTGACCTGGGGGATTGGGGCTTGAAAAAGTTTACTCATTCTAACTACCTCAGGAGGAAGTGTGTTGGAGTTCCTGGGAACAATTGGCACCTGAGGAAGTTTGTTTTGTTTGTTTTTTTTCTTTCTTAAAGACTTCATTTTTAGTGTAAACAAAATTTTGAAGCTTCAGAAAAGGCAGCAATTTTAGAATGGCAGGATATAGTGGGCCATTCTCAACACTGCTTTAAAAAATGACAAACACAATAATAAAGCATATACCCAGGGAGAAGATTTTGAGGCAGATGGAGGAGAGGAAGGAAGAGTAAGCAGGGAAAATCATCAGTGATGAGCTATCTAATTAGAGATGTAGGGGAGGGGCCCTTCCATGGACCCAAGTCCTCTCTGACACTAACCATAACTGGCATTGTTCTGCAAGAGACACAATGGAAAGGGGGAATCCACATGGCAAGCAGTACAAGGCAGTGGCAGAAACTGCCTAGAGGAAAAAGACAGAAATGGATACTCCAGAAGTTTTGATTGCATAAGAAATATAGATAAAAGAAAGAGACCAGATAATTAATTATAGGAATCATGGATCAGAGAATGAAGATCTACAATAGACAGAAAGAAGGGATGGAAAGAAATCAGTTTTGGAAAGGAGTACAAAAATGAAATTTAAAAAACTGATGAGCAAAACTAGTTGAAGGGGAGAAGAGGAAGAGGGAATCTCCTTGAGTAGAGGGTCAAGGGGAAGGGAAGAATTACATAACCAGATTAAAAACAGGGAGAAAAAAAAAAGGACTAATAAGTAAAACCTCAGAGAGAAAGTTGTAACAAATGAGAGGAGAGGGAGGATCAGGAGTGAGGGGAAGAGGAAAGAATGGGAACAGGGACAACTTAAAAAAAGATTAAGGTAAAATAACTGAAAGAGCATAAGTACTGTGTTTACAGCAAGAAGGAAAAATCATAACTTGAAAAAAATCAATATTAGAAATGGAGAAAAATCCAAACCTAACTCATAACTTTAAATATGATTGAATTTAACAATCTAATAAAAAAAAGAGTGACAGATTTGTTAAGGAAACAAAACCCTACAATCTTGCTTACAAGAAACACATTTGAAAAAACAAAAACACATGCAAAGTAAAGCTGGGGGAAAGAGAAAAATTTGAATATGCCTCAAGTGAATCTGAAAAGTAGCAGTCACAATAATCTTATATGACAAAGCAAAAACAAGCATTCAAACATAAAAAGGGATAAACAAGAAAACTATTTTATAGTGAAAGGAACCATATACAAGAAGTCAATACAGAAATAAACTTAGAACTAGAAATGTCTTAGCACCCAGATTCTTAAAGGGAACATTTTCTGGACTACAGGAAGATATAGTAACATGATAGTGACACAGGAGACTTCAATATCCCTTTCTCAGTTTTGGAGAAGTCTAACAGAAAAGTAAAGAAAAAGGAAAATATGGAGCTCAACAATTTACTAGAAAAAGATTTATGGTATCTTTTAAATAGGATAGAAAAAAATATACATGTATATATTTCTCAATACCTCATGGAACTTTTAGAAAAATTGGCCATGTTTTAGGGCACAGAAATATTGCAAACAAGTAAAAAGGTAGAGATAGTATATACATTACAGATCATACCACAATAAAAATAGTCATTGGTTCAAGGACCATAAGCAAAAGATACAAAAAAATAAAATCCTAAAAAAAAAATGAGTGAGTCAAAGAAAAAAAATCAGAGAAACAATGACTATGTAAAAAGGAAATGATGATTGATGAAACAATATACCAAAATTTCTGAAATGCAGCTGAACCAGTTCTCAGGGGGAAAATTGTGTCTTTTTAAACATATACTTAGAAAATAAAGAAAATATTAATAAACTGAATATGTATTTAAAAGAAGGTCAACAAATCAAAATAAGCACAAAAGAGGAGATATGAAAAATTAAAGAAGAGATGTGTAAAATGAAAATATAAGCCATAGAAATGATCAAACTAAAAGCTGGTTCTTTGAAAAAAACTGATAAAATTGACAATCCCTTAGCTAATCTGATTTTTTTAAAAGGAAGTAGAAAATCAAATTAATTAGATAGCAAAAGACAAAGACAAAATCACAACAAAGAAGAAATAAAAAGAATAATCAGAACATATTATCCACAGTTATATCCTACCAAAACTGAGTACACAAAAGACAGAGTAGCACTTACAAAAATAAACATGCAAAACTATCAGGTAGAGATCTTAAATAATCTCAGAGAGAGACATAGATCTAACTGTAAAGGAACTGAAAACAAAAACAAATTCCTGGTCCTGATGGATTCACAGGAGAATGCTATCAAACTATTAAAGATATTTTGCAAATTATTCTCAAAAATTGAAAAAGTAAGCACCCTATTGGAATCTTTTTATGAGGCAAATATAGTACTAGTACCTAAATCAAAGAAAGATAAAACCCAGAAAGAAAACCATATGTCAATATCATCATTAAAGATAGACTCAAAATTTTAAACAAAATCTTATTAAATAGACTATAGTGATTTATCCAAGAAATAATCCCTTATGACCAAGTAGGATTTATATTAGAGATTTAAGAATGCTTCAATATTGGGAAAACTACATAGTTAATCATTTTAAAACCAAAACATTCAAAACCACATGATCATCTCAACAGATAAAAAAATCCTTTGACAAAGTGTAAGCCTCTTTTATACAAAAGAAAAAAAAATAGTCCATAAAATGTAAGCATAGGGAGACCTTTTTTTAATATCATTAAAAGCATCTATCTAAAATCAAAAGCAAGCATCATATATAACAGGAATTCACTAGAACCTTTTCCAAGAAATATAGGAGTGAAGCAAGGATGTCCACTCTCCCCACTACTATTTGATATGATTCTGGAAATGCTAGCAGCAACAGTAAAGCAAAAGAAAGTAATTAAAGACATAAAAATAGGTAAGGAAGAGATAAAACTATTCCAATTTACTGATGATATGATGGTTTATTTGGAAAATCTTAGGGCATCAGTGAAGATACTAATTGAGACAGCGGCTTCAGCAGTCACAGACTACAAAATAAATCCTCAAAAATCAGTAACATTTCTATATAATAAGACAAGAAGCAATAATAAAAAAGGGAAATCCCATTTCAAATAACTACAAAATGCATAAAATATCTGAAGACTGACCTACTGAAAAACACAGAAGACTTGTGTGATTCAGTTACTAAGTACTCCTCAAAGAAATAAAAACAACTCAAATAACTAGAGAAATAGTTCTCATAGCTAGACCATGCCAATATAATGAAAATAACAATACTACCACATTAATTTATACCTTTAATGCTAGCCTAATCAACTTACTAAGGGGATACTTTACCAAACTTGATAAAGTAATAACAAAATTCATTTGGAAAAAAAAGATCTAGAACATTACGGGAAATGATGAAAAAGAACAAAGGATAGCATACCTAGACATCTAACATATTATAAAGTAGCAGTCATTAAAATAGTTTGCTATTGGTTAAAAAATAGAAGGAGATCAATGGAACAGATAAAACAAGGAAAAATTCAAAGCAATAGAATTCAATAACCCAGTTTTTGATAAAAAGCCCCCTTATTTGATTAAAAAATACTTCTAGGAAAATTGAAAAGCATTCTGGCAGAATTCAAGTTTAGACAAACACTTTACACCATATTCCACAATACATTCTAACGATATATGACCTTAATAGTAAGTATCATACTATTTAAAAATTAGAAGAGAAATAGATCACATACCTCTCACAGAAATTGGTAGGATATATAGTCTAAAGGAAGAGATAGAAGCAATTATAAAAGTTACTATATAAATGTGTTATTACAGTTCCTATTATTGTTATTGTTATCCAGGCCAATGACATATTCCCCTATTGAAAAAACCCAGTGTACCTCTTTTATATGCTAGCATCTCAAGTTTATTGAAGGAGAGGTTAAAAATAGGCTAGAAAGAAATTTGTGGTTTGAATATGGACTTCAGTTATCCATCTATGCTTATTTTCCCTTTAACATGAATAAACGATTTGACTCCTTAGAAACAACAGCCAAAGAACTCACATTTGAGATGTAAGATACTTCTCTTCGCTATTTCTCTCCCTCATTTTTATCATTAGAAGACTAAAACCATAATGTTCAGTAGGGCCTGAGATCTTAGCATTCATTTTTTACTTGCCACTTACCTTTCTAGAGAGGTTTTATTTTATAGCAAAAAGAGCCCTAGGACTTTCAATCAAAAGATGAGTTTAAGACTTGGCTCTGCCACTTACTAATCATATGATCTTAAGCAAATCTTTCTACCACTCTGAAAACCACTTTCCTCACCTGTAAAATGGGTGTATTAGTACCTGTACTACCTACTTCATGGTAATTTGTATAAGTATCAAATGAAATCATTTATGTAAAATGCTTTACAAACATAAAAGTCTTACATAAAGGTCAGACGTTATTGTCTGATATATTCCTTTTACATATCCTTTTACTTTTTAAAATAGTAGCATAAGTTTCTTATTTTTCTCTTTAAGATTCATAGATTAGAAAATTTTTGCCCTGGACAAATCCTTTGGTTAGACATTTTTTAAAAGTCTCTCAAGTTCAGTCCCTAAACTCAGTAAACTGTCTTACATGGAACCAAAAATAGAGGTATATAGATATGAAAAATGGCTTTTACTCTGCAGGGCTTAATGTAGGACAAGCAGTTCGGTAAATGCCAGATGGATTCTTGGAATGTAGCAAGCTAGTTGGTTCCAGGTTCTTTCCCTCATATGTTGTGTGTACTTTTAAATACTCCCTACTGCAAAGCTAATAGCTAACCTTACAGTTAGGTAAGCTGAAGTACTTACAAACTGCCCAGCTGCTGGCTAGAGAGTTCCAAACAACCCACTCTGCTTACTTTTCTTCTAGTGAATCCCCAATCTTACATTTACTTTTTCTTTCTTTGGTATCCTCCATTTTCTTGGTGCCATGGAATTCATTCTGGGATCTGTTTCAAACGCTCCCATCTCAGTTACTCATGATCAACACTAATTCTAATCGGTAAAACTTCATCTACTCCCAAGTGACTAAATTCCGAATCCATCATGATAACCATCATAACTTCACTGATATCCTCCATTGATGCTTCATCACAACGTAAAGATGTCAACGGACTCAAAGGGTGAACCAGCTGAACAGAAGGTCTGGCAGGTCCTACCAAGCTGGAAAGGGTTTAAATGGTGGCCCAAGGACGGTCAAGATATCTGTGTTTACAGGATTAACCTAGATCAAATGAGAAGCTCATCTCAAAAGTGCTAATCACAGGGCAATGATTTGGTGGGGTTGGCTTTTGGTCACAGCAACCCATGAAGACCAATTCCCATGATGTAGGATTTTCATTGTTGGATGAAGATGCCATTCACACTAGTAAAACTGGGGGTTTAGAAAGAATTGATGATTACCAAGTAGCCTCCTCACAACTTTCTTCCCAAGCTAACCTTTGAGAGATATATCTTACAGACCTTATAGACTTAACTTTCATTAACCATTCAACATCCTAGATGCAGTCACCATTTCCCCCCAAAATAGTTTGATTTTGAAGGCCCACTCAGCTCTAAAATGCCATGGTTCTTTGACTTATTATCAGACTTCTTTTGCCCTGGAACTAACTAACCTCATAATCTATACAAATCAGTTACAAGGATTGGGATAATTAATGAGAGGTGTTTATTGTTACTCCAAGCTCACTACAAAGTTATGTAAGTGAAGCACCATATAAAAAATATAAATAAAATTAAGAAAACATTTAAGCAAGTAAAAGCAATTAAGAGCTATGGGCTATGTAAACAAAACAATACATATAAACATAAATTAAACTTAGGAAAACAGTTCAGCAAATGCCAGCAGTTAAGAATAAAATAATTTGTTAAATGTATAATACCATCAGCTATTTTAAATTACATACGTCTAAATCCATGGTCATTCAGTGGTCTGGAAACTTTATGCAATGGCTTCACATGAACTGATTTGATTTAATTGGCATGCTGCTTAAGCAACTTCCCCTTTTGCGAGTATTAATATAAATTACCCTTAATATTAGATACTCTAAGTAAAGAGTTTTGTAGCCTCATCAAAAAAAAAAAGGCATGCCCCTACAAATGTCATTTTACAATAGCATTTTCATATGTAAGAATAATTATAATGAATCACTTTCTATAGGACAATTAAGTTTTAAGCACTTTTCTCACAAGTCTGTGAGTAAATATTCAAAGGATTATTATTCCCATTTTACAGATGAGAAAACTGAAGCTCACAAAGCAGAGGTCATTTACCAACTAATGTCAGAGGTAGCATTCAGATTCAGGTTTCTTCTAACACCAAGTCTTGCACTTTCTGCTACATCTTTCTGCTACATCAAATATTTCTGTAAAGAAATCCCACTGACATGGAGTTTGACCCATTGTCTACATGTAACATTACCTATCAAACCATCTGCTGTCCAAAATACCTTTTCTCCTGAAAATACATATTATGTGTCAGAGAAACCAATTAAGAGGATTGGGGGAGGGTGTTACAACTTACAACTGACTTAAGTTTGTTTTTTTTTTTTTAAAAGTTGATACTAGAGCACTCAATAAACTATCAACTATAATATCCTCAGAGATTTTTGAAAAAACATCTATTTTTTTCTTTGAGGTGCTCCATTCAGTAATGCCCCCAGTGATTGCTGTGCCATCACATATAATGTATTAAAGCACCTGCATCAATCTGTAATTTTTCAAAAGCAGTATTTATTAAAGATTCAAATGAAGTACAATTTCTTTCCCATGATTGTGCATTCATTAAAAAGTGAACAATGACAAAGTGAATGATAGGGGTAAAAAACAAAGATTATGCTCTAACCAGGAAGGATTCTACCATATCAATCTTTTTCCCTAGACTTTTTAAAAAAAATCTTGTCAATTCTTTCTCATTCTTTCCCCAATAAGTTTTTTATTAACATAAAAAGAAATCACTTTATGAAGCTATCAAGGGGCTCTAAAGACCCTCCAGAATCTGGCACCACCCTGCCTTTCCACATTTTTTCCATATTTCCTGCTCCCCTCCACAAGCCTAGTGCTCCAGTCAAACTGAACTGTTCTCTGATCTCTGAATATTCTCTGCACTTTCCTACATCTCTGCTTTTTCTCATACTTCTCCCTACGATTGGAAAACTCTCCCTACAAAGCCTCTTAAATTCCAATTCATTGTTTAAAGCCAAATTCAAATGCCACCTCCTTCAAGAAGCCTTTCTCTGATATTTCACTGTCAGTATGACCTTTTGCTCTTCAGACCTTGCACAGCATAAACTACACTTCTCTAATGCACTTATCTTGTATTATTGTATATTTTACAATATACAAGGGCAGCTCAAACTTGGGAGGCTTGTTGCCAGGCACATATACATAATAAAGGCAGAAAGTTGAAACAAAGGATTGAGGTTGAGGGCAATGTCTCCCACTGCTCAATCTGGATTTTTTATTCTTGTCATCCTTCCCTCCCTTTAATTTCCATAAGAGACCAAAAAAGCTTGGAGGATCAATAAATCTGGAATACCTTAGACCCAGAGAGTCCTTGGCAGTTGGAAGAAAGAGCAGACCCTCAAATGATTCTGAAGGTATACCAGTTGGCAATCAAAATCTGATGGAAATTAAAGGGTATTTTCTAAGTCATAGAAGCTTGAGGGGGAAAAAAGCACCTGTTGAATAGGATAGTAAGGTCCAGACAGATTAAATGCTTCTAGGTTCTCTTAAACTACTTAACTGTTCTGTGTTCCTCTAGAGGTAAAGATTCTCCTTCTAGAGAAGGAAAGCTACACATAACTAAAACTCTAGAAACTGACAGATTCTCCTAGTGGAGAAAAGGCAACTGAGGGTATTGTCCCAATCTGAAACTAACATGAAGTCCTTAACTCCCTCACTAAAAGAACTGAAGTTTAAGCCTGTAGGCTTCCAGAGAACAGTGAACCCATTCCTCTTCTCACAGGAAAGAGATCAATTCTCAGCTGTTCATGATAACTGACACCAATAGCTAGAAACAGAAAAAGGCATTGCTTCACAACTTCATATCTAGTAGGGTAACATCTAACATTGACTGTAAAATTAGCAGAGCAGTTCCTAGAAGAAGTTATAAAACCAGATAGCGAGAAGAGATCACAAACCAATAAAAGTGAACAGGTTGAACAGGAAGCAAAGCAATGATATCACCAGAAAATATCAATGGAAACTTTGAAGGCATGAGTTGCACTTCTATAAAATGTGCCGGGACACATTTTCCCTAAGTGTGTGCTCCTTCACATGGATTTCCTATATAGGTCCATTCTTCTCACCGATAGTGTTCTTTTCTCACTCAGCTGTCAAAGTGATCTTTCTAGAGCAAAGGTGTGACTGTGGGACTTCCCCATTCAATAAATTCCAGTGACTACCTATCATCCCCAGAATCAAATATAACATCCTCTTTTTGGCATCTATGGCCATACATAAACTAACTCCACCCCAACTTTCCAGTCTTCTTCCACATTAATTCCCCTGCCCGTGTACTCTACAGCCCAATGACACTGACTTTCTTCTTCTTCAAACAAAAAGCCCCAACTCCCAACTCCAGGCATTTTCATGGGCTGGCCTTCATGCATGGCATGCTCTCCCTCATAATCTCTGCCTCCTTGTTTCCCTGACTTCCTTCAAGTCCCAGCTAAAATTTGTACCTTCTACAGAAAGTCTTTTCTGATCACTCTTGACTCTAGTACCTTTAAGCTGTGGATATTTCAATTTATTACTTAATTTATTCCAATCTATTTTTAACTTGTTTGTATAGTTATTTTCATGTTGTCTTCCCCATTAGATTAAGAAGTTTACTGGATGTCCAGTTTGAAATGTCTGAAAAGCAGTTGGAGATGTGAGACTGGAGGTCAGTAGGGAGGTTAAGGCAAGATAGATAGATTTGAGAGTTATGAGAATAAAGATAGTAATTAAATCCATGAGAGCTGATGAGGTTTCCAAGTGAATTAGTATAGAAGGAGAAAAGAAGAGGACCCAGGACAGAAACCTATGAGACACCTACCTTTAGAAGGCATGATCTGGATGGGGATCCAGCAAAGGAGGCTAACAAGGAGCAAGCTGATTGGGAAGATGAGAACTAGGAGAGAGTAGTGTCTCAAAATAGAAAGGGAATATCAAGAATGAAAGAATATCAAAGACTGCAGAGAGGGCAAGAAGAATGAGGATAAGAAAAGACCATTGGATTTGGCAACATTGATAACTTAAAGCAATTTCAGTGGATAAGGTCAGAAGTTAGACTGTAAGGTATTAAAATGAGAGTGAGAGAAGACTAAGTTGAGGCATCCATTGTAGGTGTTTTTTTCCCCAAATTTAACTATAAAGGACAAAAGAAACATAGGACTATAGTTAGCCAGAAGGGAAGAGGCAAATGAGGGTTTTTTCAGGATTCGAAAGGCATGCCTGTAGGCAGTAGGGAATGAGCAAGTAGATAGAGAGAAATTCAAAATGAGTGATTGAGTGGGAATAACAGAGGAGGGCAATCTATTAGAGAAATCTGGATGGTATAAGATTGCTTGTGCTCAATAAGAAACAAGATCAGATCATCATGTGAGTCAGGTATAAAGGAGGAGAGAGTGGCAGAAGGCATAGTAGTGACATGAGATGAGGAAGAGGGGAGAAAAGAGAGTTCCTGGTGAATGGCCTCAGTTTTTTTCTGTAAAACATAAGGCAAAGATGTCAGCTGAGAGGAAGGAGGGAGGGAGAATGGAGAGTAGAATAGTGAATTGATAAGGGAAATAAAGCAGAATTTCCTAGCAGCAATAAGGGTCCAGTTGAGATTCTGCAACATAAATTCATAGTGAGCTTAGTCAGAATAATTTTGTGATTTTCTCCATATTTGTTCAGCAGCATATGTGTAGGAGCAAAGGCAGAGGATGGTGCAAGCAATCTAAGGTTAAAGATTGGCAAGGTGCAGAAATAAATTACCTGTCATAAATTTAATTCGTGGTATACACTGAGTAACTTATTCCTTTGGAAAAATCCTCAATGTGAGACATAACTTAAGCAAAAACATGACCTGAGACAAAATCCAAGAAAAGGGCCCATAATGAAATCCATGGCTTTAGACAGCTATGTACAAATTCAGAAAATTTGCCTAGCAAATAAGATATCTAGAAATCCTAGCTAAAGTAGACAATGTTAAACTCACAGACATAACTGAGAATGGGTAGGCTGAGACTCATGAAGGATGTGACTCTAGAAAGTTATAACTTATTCAAAAGAAACATGCCAGATAAAAGAGCATTTAGGGTAGTATTTTGCAATAAGAATATTCATTCATAAGGAAATTCATTAACCAGATTGGGAGAGGGAGAAACATGATGTAGAAAGCATTTGGATGAAGATCAACAGGGAAAGAAAGAGAAGTGATACTATCATCAGACTACACTACAGACCACCAGAACAGAAAAAGGAAATAAATGAGTTCAATAAACAAATTACAAGCCTGGCCCACAGATATGATACAGTGATGATAAGGGACTTCAGTTCTCTAAACATCTGCTAGAATATTGTCTCTCTGCAAAAGCAGAGCACCCAATTTTTTCCTGACTTGACTTCATAATTTCATCTTCCAAAATGAACCACAAACAAGGATACTATTCTGGATTTTATTCCTACCAACAGAGAATTCAGTTGCTAAAGTAGAAATGATGGGAACTTTATGGAATGGGGTGGGGATAGTCTTAGGTTCCAACTTAGAGTTTGTGGTATAGTTATGGCATAGTTGAAAATAGTCTGATGTGCAACCTAGATTCTTGGAGAGTTTATTTCAGAGGTTCCATTGAAAGGTTAGATAGGATCTCATGGGCTAAATTTCTACAAGGGAAGGCAGGAAAAGGAGTATACAACTGCAATATGATATAACATGATGTGATGTAATATAATGTAATAGAGAGACAGAGAGAAGTTTAAGGGTTGTCAGGCAATAAACATTAAGTACCTACTATACACTAGGCTATGGGGATACAAAGAAACACAAAAGTCAGTTCCTGCTTTCAATGACCTCACAGTTTAGCAGGGGAGAAAACATGTAAACATTATGTAACCCCCCAAAAAAACTACATGCAAGAAAAATTGGAAATAGTCAACAGAGGGCAAGCATTACAATTAAGGGGGATTGGAAAAGGTTTCCTGTAGAAGGTGGGATATGATGCTCAAAACAACCCTGTGAGATAGAGACTATTCATTATCTCCACTTTACAGATGTAGAAACTGATGTTAAATGACTTTTTCAACATCACACAGCTAGTAGGTGTCTTGGGCAGGATCGAAACTCAGGTCGTCCTCATTCTAAGTCCAGAGCTCTATCCACAATGCCATCTAAATGTAGAAGCTCTCAAAAACGAAATTTCAAGGACATAAAGAGAAAGAATTCATATGAGAAAGAAAAAAGGGAGTTGTCTAAAGAGACTAATGTGTGTACACAGGGAAGTCACCAACCATCTTGGATTTTTAAGACAGGTGGAAAAATGGAACAAAGTCATGTAACAGAGGATGCATATAAAAGCATTCCATGAAAGAATAATGTCAGATGTGCTAAAGCTCAATATTAACTGCAGTTGGCAAGGAAAGCTAGGGATAACAAAAAGCTTCTTGTTTTCATTTTGTTCTGAGCTATATTGGGTAAAAGAAAAATCAAGGAAGGCATAGTATACAAGTTTGGGGCAAATAGGATAATTTTAACTTATTATTATAAATAATATCAATCAATATATAAAATATATAATATAAATATATTATAAATTATAAAATATTATAAAATATGGAGAGAAGAATGAACACAGTAATTGCCCTTCTACAATTCTATGGCACCTCACCAATATTCTGAAATCTTTCAAAGACCATTGACAAGTGAATCAACCATGACATCTTCTGGTTCTTTCAGTATCCAACTATGTAGCTCATTTGAGCCAGGTGGTTTGAATTCATAAATGAAAGGTGAGTGCTCTTTTAAAACTCCTTATCTATCTTGGGAATCAACTCTCTATTTGCCACTTTTCAATCTTTCTGGTCTAAAAATTGTTTCCCCTGGCAGAAAAAACAGAAACAAATAAAAGCTTGATTTCTAAAATTGAGATGGACATTGATTCCTATAGGTGTTTAATAAATGATTGTTGAACTGAATTTAATTAAAGAGATAGTCAATAGATAGAAAAACAAATCGTGGTCACAAAGAACTTTCTTGGCTTCATCAAAAACAAGTCATACTAGACTAACTTTATTTCCTTTTCTGACAGAGTACTAAAAATGTAATTTACCTAGATTTTAGTAAAATATATCACAAAATCTCTTTTTATGGTCTTAATAGACCATAAAAAGATGTGGACTAGAAAATAATATAGCTAGATTCAGAACTGATTGAATGGTGAGATAGTCATTAATACAGGAAGACTTCTGAGAGGCCTAGAAAGACTTATATAATATGATGCTAAGTGAAAGGAGCAGAACCAGGAGAACTTTGTGCACAGCAATGACCACAGTGTGTAAGAGTTTTTTCTGGTAGACTTGGATCTTCATAGCAATGCAAGGACATAAAAAAAAATTCCCAGTGGTCACCTAAGGCAAAATGCCTTCCACATTCAGAGAAAGAACTATGGAATTCAATTTCAGAATGTAGCAGATCATTTCTTTGTGTGTGTACGTGTATTATGTTTTGGTTTGTTATATGATGTCTCCCATTTATTTTAGTTCTTCTACACAGCAAGACTATAGTGAAAATGTATTCAGTAGAAATGTATGTGTAGATCCTATATAGAATTGTATCCCATCTTGTGAAGGGAGGGATGTGGTGGGGGGCAGATAGGGGGGAAAAATCTAAGTTTTATGGTAGTGATTATAAAACATTAAAAATTTAAAATTTAAAAAATTTTTTAAAAATAGTCATTAATGGTCCAATATCTTCTTGGAATATGATCATTCTTGGATCACTATTAGGTCCTGAGCCCTTGAAATTTTTATTTAGATAAAGTTTCTCAAATTTAAAGCTGATACAAAACTGAGAGAAATAACTAATGTTCTAGGTGATAGAACTGGAACTCAAAAGTTTTAATAGGTTAGAAAACTAAGCCAAATCTAACAGGGCAAAACTTAATTGGAATAATTTAATTGAAATAAATGCTAAGTCTTATACTTAGGTCCAAACAAAACAATTTCACTAATACAAGATGAATAGGTGTGACTAGATAGTTTATATGAAAAAAATGGAGATTTTAGTCAAATGCAAGTTTCATTGAAAAAAATTTAGAACACAGAAATCTCAGAAATGGAAAGCACCTTAAAACATGGAACATAGGAGGCATGATGGTAGAGCTAAGATGGCAGAGAAAAGATAAGGACTTCCCTGAGGTCTTCCAAATTCCCCTCCAAACAACTTTAAAATAATACCTCAAAATAATTTCTGGAATGGCAGAACCTACTAAAGGATGGAGTGAAATAATTTCCAGCTCAAGACAATTTAGAAAGGTTTTGCACTCGGGTGACACAATCTTGCAGGCAATGTTCCAGTAAAACAACAACAAGTTTTGGAAGCAACTGAATCATAAGCAGCTTTCAGAGCTTTTAGCCCACTGATGGCAAAGAGTTCAGACAACTGATGAGAAGGAGATTATAGGGGTCTCTTTGCAGGTACTGGATGAAGGACTCTGTTTCATTTCCCCTATATAGATCCAAGTCAAAGTCCTGGGTCATAGTCCCAGGGCAAGGAGAAGCACTAGCACATCAGAACTGACAGTTCTGGGAGTGGGGACCCTGATCTCAGTTACAGGGTGGGAAAGAGTGCTTGTGGTCACTCACAAACTAGAACACAGGCCAGGAGAGCATACCTCTCCTTAGATCATACCAGCTTAGGAGAACTGAAAACTTATATATCCCTAGAACTAACTCTGAAAACAGCTACATAAAAAACCTGAAGCTTGGGATAGGTGCCCTTCCACATCAGGAGCAGAACCTAAATTTAATATGAAGCTCAGCATCAAGAAAAAGGATAGAAAAGTGAACAAACAACAACAAAAAGAGAACCTGACCATAGACAGTTACTATGGTGCCAGGAAAGATCAAAACACAAACTCAGAAGAAGAACAAAGTGAAAATTGCTACATCCAAAAGCCTCAAAGAAAAATACAAATTGGTCTCAGGCCCCAAAAGAATTCCTAGAGGGATTTTAAAAATCAACTATGAGAGGTAGAAGAAAAATGGGAAAAGAAATAAGAGTGATGCAAAAAATCATGAAAAAAAGAGCCAACAGCTTGGTAAAAGAGGCACAAAAAAAGTACTGAAGAAAATAAACATCATAGAAACCAGGATAAGCCACATAGTAAAAGAGGTACAAGCATCTGCTAACAAGAAGAACTTTTTCAAAAGTAGAATTGGCCACATGGAAGAAAATATAGAAATATTCATTAAAGAAAAGAACTCCTTAAAGAGTAGAATTGATCAAATGGAAAAAGAGATACAAAACCCCACTGAAGAAAATAATTTCTCAAAAATTAGAATTGGGCAAGTGGAAGCTAATGACTCTATGAGACATCAGGAATAAGTCAAATAAAATCAAAAGAATGAAAAAATAGAAGACAATTTGAAATATCTCATTGGAAAAACAATTGACCTAGAAAATAGATCCAAGAGAGATAATCTAAGAATTATTGGACTACTTAAAAGTCATGCTCCAAAAAAAAAAATAGCTTAGAAATCTTCTTTCAAGAAATTATCAAGGAAACTACCCTCAGATTCTGGAACCAGAGGGCAAAATAGAAACTGAAAGAATCTAACAATCACATCCTGAAAGGGATTCCAAAATGAAAACTCCCAGGAATATTATTGCTAAATTCCAGAGCTCCCAGGACAAGGAGAAAATATTGCAAGCAGCCAGAAAGAAATAATTCAAATATTGTGGAGGCACAGTCAGACTAGCACAAGATATAGCAACTTCTACATTAAAAAATCCGAGGGCTTGGAATATAGTATTCTAGAGGGCAAAGGAGCTAGAATTACAACCAAGAATCACCTATCCACCAAAATTGAGTATAATCCTTCAGGGGCAGAAATGGATATTCAATGAGATAAAGAAGTTTCAAACATTCCTGATTAAAAGACCAGAGCTAAATAAAACATTTGATTTTCAAATCTAAGATTCAAGTGTAAAAAGGTAACCAGGAAAGATAAATCATAAGGGTTTCAATAACATTAAACTGTTTATATTCATACATGGGAAGATAATACTTGTAAAATCTAAAAACTTTATTATTAGGCCATTTAGATGAAGCATGCAGACAACTCATGGGTGTGAATTAAATATGATAGGATAATATCTCAAAAACTAAAATTAGGAAGAGGAAGGCCCTGGAAGAACGGGGAAGAGAGAGATAAAATGACATAAATTATCTCTCAAAAAAGAGGTATTAAAGAGCTTTTATAGTGGAGGAGAAGATAGGGGAGGAGCGCTTGAACTTTACTCTCATTGAAACTGGTTCAAAGATGGAATAACATACACACTCAAGTTGGATATAGAAATCTATCTTACCTACAGGAAAGTAGGAGGAGAAAGATGTAAGAGAAGAGGGGCAGGGCTGATAAAAGGAGAGAAAATTGAGGAAAGCAGTAGTCAGAAGAAAAACACTTTTGAGGACAGACAGTGAAAGGAAAAAGAGAATAAGATAAATAGGGGGAAGTAAGGATGGAGGGAAATACACAGTATAATCTTAACTGTGAAAAAAATTCGTACAGCAAATTAATAAAGGCCTCATTTCTCAAATATGTAGATAACTGAGTCAAATTTATAAAAATACAAGTCATTCCACATTTGATGAATGGTCAAAGGATATAAATGGATGGTTTTCATACAAAGTAAACAAAACTATCTATAGTGACATCAAAAAATGTTCTAAATCACGATTGATTAGAGAGATGTAAATTGTAATAACTATGTGGTAGCATCCCATACCTATCAGATTGGCTACTAAGGAAAATGAGAAATATTGGAGGGGATATGAGGAAACCAAGATGTTAATACATAGTTGATGAAGTTGTGAACTAATTCAAACATTCTGGAGAACAATTTGGAAGTATATACAGAAGGATATAAAACCATGCATATCTTTTGACCCAGTTATACTACTACTAGGTCTGTATAGCAAAGAGACAAATTAAAATAACTCATATGTACAAAAATATTTATAGCCGCTCTTTTTTGGTGGCAAAGAATTGGAAATTGAGGGGATACCCATTAATTAGGGAACAGCTTAACAAACTGGGATATATGATTATAAGGGAATACAATAGTGCCATAAGAAATGATGAGCAATATGCTCTGAGAAAAACCTGAATAGACTTACATGACCTGATGTAACATGAAGTGAGCAGAACCAGTAAAACACTATGTACAGTAATAGCAATATTATAAGATGACCAACTGTGAATGACAACTATTCTCAGCAATGCAATGATCTAAGACAATTCCTAAAGACTTATGATAAAAAATGGTATCCACCTCCAGAGAAAGAAGTGGTAGAGTCTGCATGCAGACTGAAGCACACTTTTAAAAAACTTTATTTTTATTGTTTATTTGGTTTTGGTCTGTTTTATTTTACAACATGACTAATATGGAAATATGTTTTGCATGACTGCACATGTATAACTATATTAAATTGCTTACCTTCTCAATAAAGGGAAAGAGGAATAAGAGGAAAAGAAAATTTGAAACTCAATTTTTTTAAAAAGTGTATATTAAAATTATTTTCACACATAATTGGGAAAAATAAATTATTAAACAGAGGAGAACATAGAATGCTGGAATGAGGAGAACCCTTAGAGCATAGAGTGTCAGAGTGTGAAAGGTCCTTGAAACATAGAAGGAACCTCAGGAGGCACATGATCCAACTTCCATATTTTATGGAGGAGGAAACTGAAGTCGAGAGAGAGAGGGAATGACTTTTCCAAGAGAGTTAGAGTTCAACACCTGAGAACTATGTTCAGTCCTGTGGAGGATACAAGAGAAGTATGAAGTATAGTCCCTGCCTTTGAAAAGTTTATGACACATGGCCAATGGTCCTCAGAAGGATCCTGCATTCTATTCTGTGAATACATTTATAAAAATACAGGGTTCAACTGAAGCAGATGCCCCTCTGTTATGAAATGGCTAAATAAATGGTGGCCTCTGAAGGAAACGGATTATTATTAAGAAATGATAAATGTGAGGAATATAGAGAATCATGAAAAAACAATTATCATACACAATGACTACAAAATGTAAAAGGAAAGAAAAAAAACTGCATGCAAATTGACCAGCCCTAAATGGATCTCCCTCCCTTCTTTTACAGAGATATCAGGGGTTATTGGTGTAGAACATTACATATACTGTCAAACCCTGTTGAGATATTGGTTAGTTTTGTGGAGTTGCATTTCCTCCCTTTTAATTTTTTGTTACAAAGCCTGGCTCTCTGGGGAAGGATATATTTGGAAACAAACATGATATTAAAAATAAAGAGATTAGTCAAAAGAAAAAGTGTATCATAAGAAAAATATGCAAGGGGGCGGAAGCCAAGATGGCGGAGTAGAAGGACGCACGTTTTCGAGCTCTCGAAACCACAGCCCATAGAATTAAGGTAAAAAGAGGACCCCCATAACTTCTGGGACCACTGAAAGGGGTACAGAAACGGAGTGGAAGGGATTTCCGTTCCAGGGAGCCCTGGAGACCCGTCCCCAGGGTCCATCACGTCCCGGAAAGCGGACCCCATCCCAGTGCTGCCCTGGCCGCGGCCCCAGAGAAGTTGACCCAAGCAGGCTTCAGGGACGGAAGCTCTGGCAGCCAGGAAAGTTCCTCCACCCACAGAAGCTGCAGGTCAGTGAGAGAGAAGGCTGGGCTGGACGAGAGGGGCAGCGGAGTGTCTCCGTGACTCAGGCCCCCTCGGGAGGAAGCAGCAGTGGCAGAGACGGGGACAGGAAGCGGTGGAGGCAGAGGCGTGGGCGGCAGCGGAGGCAGCAGCGGCTGCGGCCGGCCCAGGACTCCCCCCAGTAGCAGGCAGGATCCTCTCTGCATAAACAACCTGAGGGAGCTGAGCCTGGGAGACGGCCCTGCTCCACCCTGCTCTTTTACTGAAGGCCTCTGCATAAAGCCCCTGAGGGAGCTGAGCCTGGGAGGCGGCCCTGCGCCCACCAAAGCGTCAGAACTAAAGCTCACATTGATTAGCGGCACAAAAAGCCCATTTGAATCTCAGAGCCTAAGCACTAGCTTGGTGGATCTAGGTGGGGGTGGACAGGAATCTCAGAAGTCAAGTAACTGCCTGGGAAAATGCCTAGAAAAGGGAAGAAAAATAAGACTATAGAGAGTTTTTTCCAACAAATGCAAATGATCCTGACATTTGGATCTGACGAGGATGAGGAAATATTCTTGCCATCAGGAAAAGACATGGAGGGTGGGGCCTCAGCACCCCAGACACCCCAGCGGGATGTTGGGTGGGCTCAGGCCTTGGAAGAGCTCAAAAAAGATTTTGAAAAGCAAGTTAGACAGGTGGAGGAAAAACTGGGAAGAGAAATGAGAGAGATGCAAGAAAAGTATGAAAAACGGGTCAATACCTTGCTAAAGGAGACCCAAAAAAATGCTGAAGAAAATAACACCTTGAAAAATAGTCTCACTCAATTGGCAAAAGAGGTTCAAAAAGCCAATAAGGAGAAGAATGCTTTCCAAAGCAGAATGAGCCAAATGGAAAAAGAGGTTCAAAAGCTCCCTGAATTTAATAGTTCTCTCAAAATTAGAATGGAACAGATGGAGTCTAATGACTTTCTGAGAAACCAAGAAATCACCAAACAAAACCAAAAGAATGAAAAAATGGAAGAGAATGTGAAATATCTCATGGGAAAAACAACTGACCTGGAAAATAGATCCAGGAGAGACAATTTAAAAATCATGGGACTACCTGAAAGCCATGATCAAAAAAAGAGCCTAGATATCATCTTCCAAGAAATTATCAAGGAAAACTGCCCTGACATTCTAGAACCAGAGGGCAAAATAAGTATTGAAAGAATCCATCGATCACCACCTGAAAGAGATCCAAAAAGAGAAACTCCTAGGAACATTGTGGCCAAATTCCAGAACTCCCAGCTCAAGGAGAAAATCTTGCAAGCAGCTAGAAAGAAACAATTCCAGTACTGTGGAAATACAATCAGGATAACTCAAGATCTAGCAGCTTCTACATTAAGGGATCGAAGGGCGTGGAATAGGATATTCCAGAAGTCAAAGGAACTAGGACTCAAACCAAGAATCACCTACCCAGCTAAACTGAGTATAATACTTCAGGGGAAAATATGGTCTTTCAATGAAACAGAGGTCTTTCAAGCATTCTTGATGAAAAGACCAGAGCTGAAAAGAAAATTTGACTTTCAAACACAGGAATGAGAAGAAGCATGAAAAAGTAAACAGCAAAGAGAAGTCTTAAGGGACTTACCAGAAGTGAACTGTTTACATTCCTACATGGAAAGACAATATTTGTAACTCTTAAAACTTTTCAGTACCTGGGTAGTTGGTGGGTCCATACACACACATGTACACGCATGCACGCACACACACATACACACATGCACACACATACAGAGACAGAGAGCACAGAGTGAATTGAATAGGATGGGACCATATCTTAAAAGAAATTAAGGTAAATGCTGAGAGAGAAATGTAGTGGGAGGAAAGAGGGTGAAATGGAATGGGATAATTATATGTCATTTAAGAGGCAAGTAGGAGACATTTTAGTGGAGGGAAAAAGAGGAGAGCTGAGAAAAAAAAAAAAAACAAGAAGTTTACCCTCATCACATTTGACTAAAGGAAGGAATAAAATGCACACCCATTTTGGTATGAAAACCTATCTTACAGTATAGGAAAGTGGGGGAGAAGGAAATAAGCAAGGGGGGGGATGATGGAAGGGAGGGCAAAGGGAGGAGGGAGCAATATGAATCAACACTTGGGGAGGGACAGGATCAAAAGACAGAAGAGAAACAATGAGGGGCAGGGTAGGATGGAGGGTAATTCAGTTAGTCTTATACAACATGACTATCAGGGAAGACATTTGCAAAATTACACAGATATGGCCTATATTGAGTTGCCTGCCTTCCCAAAGGGAATGGGTGGGGAGGGAGGGATGGGGAGAATTTGGAACTCATAGTTTTAGGAACAACTGTTTAGTATTGCTGTTGCTACTAGGAAAGAAGACATACAGTTAATGAGGAATAGAAAGTCATCTGGCCCTACAGGAGAAAAAAGAAGATGGAGACAAGAGAAGGGAGGGATGACAGAAGAGAGGGCAGATTGGAGATAGGGAAATTTAGATTGCTTGGGATATTGGGGTGGGGGGGGATAAAAGGGGAGAAAATTTGGAACCCAAAATTTTGTGAAAATGAATGTAAAAAGTTAAATAAATAAATAAATGAATAAAAAAAAAAAAAGAAAAAATGCAAGTTCAACAGCTTAATGGTATTGTATAAAATCCAACAAAGCTCATAAAGTCTTTGGCATAATTCCCAAAAATAAGAAGATGATATTCATGATATATGCTACTTTGGTCAGACCACATCTGGAATATTGGGTTAAGTTCTGGACAACGTATTTTAGGAAAGATATTGATAAGGTAAAGAGCATCCAGAGGACAGTAGCAAAGATTAATCACCAAACATTTTTTAAGAGCTTAATATTTTCTAGGTACTCTGCAGGAGGTATGAATAGGAATACAGTAAAGATTAAAAACAGATTAAACTGGGATGATTTTACCAAGGAAGAGAAGACAGTGGGGACATGACAGTTGTCTTCGAATATGTGAAAGAGCTATCAATTATTTGGAATAGGGATTAGACTTATCTTACTCTTGGTCACCAAAAACAAATGCAGGAACAATTGGTGAAGTTGAAAAGAGACAAATTCGGGCTTGATGCAACGTAAAACTTTCTAGTGTCAGAACTACCCAGATATGGAATGGGCCACCTCAGAAAGTTATATATTTTTCCTTTATCTTGTGGTCTTGTGGCAAAAGCTAGATGATCAATTGTCAGAGATATTGTAGGGAAGATTTATCTTTAAGGTTCATCTTTAAGGATGTTCCAAAACTCTGCAATTCTATAATAAGTGTAAAAACAATTGAAGGTATCTGAAAGTGGAATGAGCCATCTCTGGAGAGAGTGTATTCTTCTTTATTTGAGGTCTCATAAAAAAAAGCTAGATGCCCAACTACTCCGAAGCTTCCTCCTTTGTGGAAGGCATCAGTTTTCTTGAATAGTGCCCAGAGAGCTAGGATTTTGTTGTTGTTTCCCTAGTGTCTAGTACAGTGCCTGACACATAACAGGCTCTTAAATGTCCAGAAACTTATCATCTTTCCAAGCTGCTCATCTACTTTTCAACCTCTTTTCATGCCACTCCACTGAGAACTGTCCCTCCTTTATAAATCTGCTTTTTATTAACTAATGTGTATGGAAAGGAGAAGACACAGTGGATAATAGAGGGATCAATAGAAGAATTTCCTAACAACTTGGAAACTGAGAAAAGCTTTTAGGAAATGGAAAAGAGTAAGAAAAGACAAAAAAGGAAAAATCCCATCCATCATTCAAGGTCTAATACTTGCCATAGGATCATCAGCCTAGAGCTGGAAGAAATCTTAAGGAGATGAAGTCCATCTCATTCTCCCATTTTACAGATGAGGTCATATTCTATTAATGAAGTCTTCTCTGTATCACATACATTGACTTGAATTTCTCTAGTACTTACTCTCTGTTACAACATATATGGGTAATACGATTAGTACTTAATTAAATACTGTCTTAAATTGTTTGTTATTGTTTCATATATAATAGGCAGCTCGGGGTAATGAAAACAAGATTGAACTAGGAGACAGAAGATATGAATTTCAATTCCTGACTTGCCATAGGAGCTGTGTGACTACAGGCAAATCATTTTCCCTCTCTGAGACTCAGTTTTCTTATTCATAAAATAGAAACAATGATACTGACACTATCTGTTTTACAGAGTTCAATTTAATTCGACAAATATTTACTAAACTCATTCTATGTGTAAACAAAAATGAAAAATTATTTCATCCTTTTCCAGAATTTTTATGTCTAAAAAAGAGGATATATGCAAAATGTATAAAGTTTTGTGAAACCATCACTGGTCAAAACATTTTTTAACTCTCCTTGTAGAATTGCTATCACATTCTACATGGGAAGAAAGTACTCTGCAAAATGAAAAGCACTATATAGCATTGTGATTATTATTGCCTCCCAAACTAGAGTGGAAGGCCATTGAGAGTAAGCATCATGTGTTGTATAAGAAGAACTTAAAGTTATGTTTTTAGGGCAAGGATCATCTGTTAAGAGTTAAGACTAAAGTGATATTATTTTTCCAAGTGAGCACATATATCTAAGTGAGTGATGTCCTTCAATAAGATATTAGGAGTGCTTTGTATTCATCTACACAATAACACTGTTGATTAAAATATTTGTGAAGCTCCTTTTAGAAGTGTCTTCTGAGGTCATTCTTTTGGATATCCTCAGTAATGTCATACCTTCATCCTTTCAGTATGAATTTCATTTTCAAAAACAGTAAAAAGCCATTTCAAGCCTAATCTGGTGAATAAGATAGGGGAGAGGGGCATCAAGCTTGAAAGTACCATTTTTCATTAAAAAATAAGATGTCTCCATAAAATCCTCAGGATAGTTTTTGCATATTTCATAAACTAGATCTCAAGGCATTTTCAAAAGAAGAGTTCCAAAAAGGTTTTAACCAGTGACAAAATAATTAGAATAAGTCTAGAGCTTCCCAAGGTGACTTTTAAAGGACAACAATCGTTTGGATGTATAAATTCTAGTTGTTTTTTTAAATCAGTCTCTTTTAGTTACATCTCTCATTCCTTTTTGTATCCTCTACAGCACCCAGCATAGTGCCTTGCTCCTAATAGTCTATCAATAAATATTTGTTGAAGGAATGAATGGAAAGAGAGAAGGAGGATGGAAAGAGAAAGAGAGAGAGGAAGAGATAGGGAGAGGCAAGGAGAAAACGGAAATATAAGAATTAACCTCTGTTAAGAAATTAATATTGCTAATACAATACAGTACTAGAAATATAAAAATAATAATAGCACTTTTTTTCTCCATAAGGTCTTTACATTCTACTTGAGTTGGGAGTGGAGCATATGACACACACATAAAAGTAGAAGACAATAAGGACAAAGGAGAGCTCCAGACAAAGTTCTCTAAAAAATTTTGAGAAAAGAGCACTTCCATCTGAAGGGATCAGAAAAGGGGGAAGTAGAACCTGAAGTCGGCATTTTAAAAAATATATTTTTCCCAACTACATATAAAAAATTTAATATTCATTTTTAAAAATTTTGAGTTCCAAATTCTATTCCTCTCTTCCTCCTTTCATCCCCCCTCTTTGAGAAAGCAAGCAATTTGATATGTTATACATGTGTAGTCATGCAAAGTATATCCATACAGTCCTTTTGTGAAAGAAAACAGACAAAAAAACTCAAGAAAAATGAAGTTTAAAAAAAATATGCTGCAATCTGTAATCAGATACCATCAGTTCTTTCTCTGGGAATGGATAGCATTTTTCATAAGTCCTTCAGAGTTGTCTTGGATAATTGTATTGCTGAGAAAAGCTAAGTCATTCACAACGGATTATCATACAATATTGCTGTTATTTTGTACACAGTACATTTCACTTTGCATCAACCTATGCAAGTCTTCCCAGGTTTTTCTGAGAGCATGCTGCTCATCATTTCTTATAGTATAATAGTATCCCATCATAATCACATACTGCAACTTGTTCGGCCATTTTGCCCCCAGAAAAGAGCTGCTATAAATATTTTTGTACACATAGGTCCTTTTCCTTTTTGTTTTTTTATCTTTTGGGGGATACAAACCTAATAGTGGTATTGTTTGGTCAAAGGGTATGCAAGGTTTTATAGCAATTTGGATATAGTTCCACTCTACAGAATAGTTGAATCAGTTCACAACTCCACCAATAGGGCATTAATGTCTCATTTTTCCCCACATCTTCTTCAACATTTGTCATGTACTTTTTCTGTTCTATTAGACAGTCTAACAGGTATGATGTAGTAGTTCAGAATTGTTCTAATTTATGTTACTCCAATTAATAGTGACTTAAAGTATTTTTATATGGCTATGGATAGCTTTGATTGCTTCATTTGAAAACTGATCATATCTTTTGATTATCTGTTAATTGAAGAATAGTTCTTATTTTTATAAACTTGATTCAGTTCTCCATGTTAAAGAAATGAAGCCTTTATCAGAAAAACTTCCTACAAAATTTTTTTCACAGTTGCTATTGCTAACTGTATTTCCCTCTGTCCTATTCCCTCCCCATTCTATTCTCTCTCTCCTGTCACCTTGTCCTTCCTCAAAAGTATATTCCTCCAGGCTACCCCTCCTCCAGACTGCCTCTCCCTTTCAATCTGCCTCCCTTCCATAGCATACATCCCTTCTCTTATTCCCATCCCCTCCTACTTTTTTGTAGAGTAAGATAGATTTCTATAACCTAGTGTGTATATTATTCCCTCTTTGAGCCAATTCTGATGAGAATAAGGATCATTCACTCCCCCTTTACTCCCTCTTCCCCTCCACTGTAAAAGCTTTTCCAAGCCTCTTTTATGTGACATAATTTATCCCATTCTACCTCTCCCTTTCTCTTTCTCCCAGTACATTCCTCTCTCTCACCCCTTAATTTTATTTTTGAGATATCATCCCTGCATATTCAACTTATACCTCTGCCTTCTTCTAAGTACCCTAGGTATGAGAAAGGTCTAATGAATTAGAAATATCATCTTCCCATGTAGAAATGTAAACAGTTTAACTTTATTAAGTCTTTTCTTTCCCATAGTTGGTCCCCTTTTTGTTTCATGTTTGCTCTAAACTCTCAAATCCAGATGCTCAGAATCTTAGAATGACTTCCCTTTCCTGTTTGCCTTTTTATGCTTCTGTTGAGTCTTACATTGGAAAGTCAAAATTTCTATTCAGCTCTGGTCTTTTCATCAAGAATGTCTGCAAGTGGCCAAGATGGCAGAGTAGAAAGATGCACGATTATGAGCTCCGAACCCACAACCCATAGAATTAAGGTAAAAAGAGATCCCCATAAATTCTGAATCACTGCAGGGGGTGCATAAACATAGGGGAAGAGATTTCCGTTCCGGTGAGCCCTTGAGAGCCGTCCACAGAGTCTGTCGCGCCCCGGAAAGCGGACCCCATCCCAGCGCTGCCCTGGCCGCGGCCCCAGAGAAGCTGATCCGAGCAGGCTTCAGGGACGGAATCTCCGGCAGCCGGGAAAGTCCCTCCGCCCACAGAAGCTACAGGTCAGTGAGAGAGACGGCTGGCTGGCCGAGAGGGGCAGCGGAGTGTCTCCGTGGCTCGGGCCCCCTCGGGAGGAAGCGGCCTCGGCAGAGGCGGGGGCAGGGGCAGGAGGCGGCGGAGGCAGAGGCAGAGGCGGGGGTGGCGGTGGCAGCAGCTGCGGCGGCCAGCGGCCCAGGACTCCCACAGCAGCAGGCAGGATCTTCATTACTGAAAGTCTCTGCATAAACAACTTGAGGGAGCTGAGACTGGGAGACAGCCCTGCCCTGCCCCATTACTGAAGGCCTCTGCATAAAGCCCCTGAGGGAACTGAGCCTGGGAGGTGGCCCCCCCCCCCACACCCCCACCCACTCCGTTCCTGAAGGTCTCTGCACAAAGCCCCTGAGGGAGCTGAGCCTGGGAGGTGGCCCTGCCCCCACCCCAGCATCTGAACTAAAGCTTGCTGCAGAAAGCCCATTTGAACCTCAGGCCCCAAGCACTGGCTGGGCGGATCTAGGCGGGGGTGGACAGGAATCTCAGAAGTCAAGTAGCTGGCTGGGAAAATGCCTAGAAAAGGGAAGAAAAATAAGACTATAGAGAGTTTTTTCCAACAAATGCAAATGATCCCGACTTCCGGATCTGACGAGGAAATATTCTTGCCATCAGGGAAAGACGTGGAGGGCGGAGCTGCAGTACCCCAGACATCCCAGGGGGATGTTGCATGGGCTCAGGCCTTGGAAGAACTCAAAAAGGATTTTGAAAAGCAAGTTAGGGGGGCGGAGCCAAGATGGCGGAGTAGAAGGACGCACGTTTACGAGCTCCGAAACCAAAGCCCATGGAATTGGTGTAGAAAGAGTCCCCCATAGATTCTGGGTGAGTGCAAGGTGTGCAGAGGCAGAGTGGAGGAGATTTCCGTCCCAGGGAGCCCTCAAGACCCGTCCCCAGGGTCCGGCGCGCCCCGGAGAGTAAACCCGACCCCCAGCGCTGCCCTGGCCGAGGCCTCAGAGAAGCGGATCGGAGCAGGCTTCAGAGACGGAAGCTGAAGCAGCCGGGAAAATCCCTCCGCCCACAGAAGCAGGTCAGTGAGAGAGGCCGGGCTGAAGGAGAGGGGAAGCAGGGCATCTGTGACTCGGGCCCCCTCGGGAGGAAGCGGCGGCGGCAGGGACGGGGGCAGGAAGCGGCGGAGGCAGAGGCGTGGGCGGCGGCTGAGGCGGCAGCGGCCCGGGACTCAGGAATCCCCCAGCAGCAGGCAGGATCTTCATTACAGAAGATTCCCGCATAAAACCTGACGGAGCTGAGCCTGAGAGACGGCCCTGCCCCCAGCCCGCTCTGTTGCTGAAGGTTTCTGCTCGGGACCCCCAGGGGAGCTGAGATTGGGAGGCGGGCCCCCCACCCCGCCCCCACCCGCTCCATTCTTGAGAGTCGCTGCATAAAGCCCCCCCGAGGGATCAGAGTCTCGGAGACAGCCCTGGCCCCGCCCCAGCACCTGAACTAAAGCTCACTGATTGACAGCCAGCAGGAGGAAAGCCCATTTGAATCTCAGAGGCCAGGCGCTGGCTGGGCGGATCCAGGCGGGGGTGGAAGGGAATCTCAGAGGTCAAGTAACTGGCTGGGAAAATGCCTAGAAAGGGGAAGAAAAATAAGACTTTAGAGAGTTTTTTCCAACAAATGCAAATGATCCCAACCTTCGGATCTGATGGGGAGGACGACAACGTATTTTTCCCATCAGGGAAAGATGTGGAGGGCGGGGCCTCAGTACCCCAGACACCCCAGGGGGGTGTTGGGTGGGCTCAGGCCTTGGAAGAGCTTAAAAAGGATTTTGAAAAGCAAGTTAGACAGGTGGAGGAAAGACTGGGAAAAGAAATGACAAAGATGCAAGAAGAGTATGAAAAAAAGGTCAATATCTTGGTAAAGGAGACCCAAAAAAATGCTGAGGAAATTAACACCTTGAAAAATAGGCTCACTCAATTGGCAAAAGAGGTTCAAAAAGCCAATGAGGAGAAGAATGCATTCAAAAGCAAAATGAGCCAAATGGAAAAAGAGGCTCAAAAGCTCACTGAATTTAATAGTTCTCTCAAAATTAGAATGGAACAGATGGAGTCTAATGATTTTATGAGAAACCAAGAAATCACCAAACAAAACCAAAAGAACAATAAAATGGAAGAGAATGTGAAATATCTCATGGGAAAAACAACTGACCTGGAAAATAGATCAAGGAGAGACAACTTAAAAATTATGGGACTACCTGAAAGCCATGATCAAAAAAAGAGCCTAGACATCGTCTTGCATGAAATTATCAAGGAAAACTGCCCTGACATTCTAGAACCAGAGGGCAAAATAAGTATTGAAAGAATCCATCGATCACCACCTGAAAGAGATCCAAAAAGAGAAACTCCTAGGAACATTGTGGCCAAATTCCAGAACTCCCAGCTCAAGGAAAAAATCTTGCAAGCAGCCAGAAACAAACAATTCCAGTACTGTGGTAATACAATCAGGATAACCCAAGATCTAGCAGCTTCTACATTAAGGGATCGAAGGGCGTGGAATAGGATATTCCAGAAGGCAAAGGAACTAGGACTCAAACCAAGAATCACCTACCCGGCTAAACTGAGTATAATATTTCAAGGGAAAATATGGTCTTTCAATGAAACAGAGGACTTTCAATCATTCTTGATGAAAAAACCAGAGCTGAAAAGAAAATTTGACTTTCAAACACAAGAATGAGAGGAAGCATGCAAAAGTAAACAGCAAGGAGAAGTATTAAGGAACTTACCAGAAATGAACTGTTTGCATTCATACATGGAAGGACAATATTTCTAACTCTTAAAACTTTTCAGTATCTGGGTGGTTGGTGGGACCACACATACACATGTACACGCATGCACACACATACACACATGCATTCACATGCAGAGACAGAGAGCACAGATTGAACTGAATAGGATGGGACCATACCTTAAAAGGAATTAAGGTAAATGATGAGAGAGAAATGTAGTGAGAGGAAAGAGGGAGAAATGGAAGGGGGTAACTATATGTCATTTAAGAGGCAAGTAGGAGATGTTTTTAGTGGAGGGAAAAAGAGGAGAGCTGAAGAAAAACAAACAAACAAACAAACAAACAAACAAACAAAAGTTTACCCTCATCACATTTGACTAAACGAAGGAGTGAAATGCACACTCATTTTGGTATGAAAACCTATCTTACAGTATAAGAAAGCGGGGGAGAAGGAGATATTGGGGGGGGATGATGGAAGGGAGGGCAAAGGGAGGAGGGAGTAATTGAAAGTCAACACTTGGGGAGGGACAGGATGAAAGAGAAACAATGAGGGGCAGGTGAGGAGGGATGGCAATTCAGTTAGTCTTACACAACACGACTATCAGGAAGGTCATTTGCAAAGCTACACAGATATGGCCTATAATGAATTGCCTGCCGTACCAAAGGGAATGGGTGGGGAGGGAGGGATGGGGAGAATTTGGAACTCAAAGTTTCAGGAACAATTGTTTAGTATTGCTGTTGCAACTAGGAAAGAAGACATACAGTTAATGAGGAATAGAAAGTCATCTGGCCCTACAGGAGAAAAGAGAAGATAGAGACAAGGGAAGGGAGGGATGACAGAAGAGAGGACAGATTGGAGATAGGGAAAATTAGATTGCTTGGGGTATTGGGGTGGGGGGAGGGGAGAAAAAGGGAGAAAATTTGGAACCCAAAAATTTGTGAAAATGAATGTAAAATAAATAAATAAATAAATAAATAAATTAAAAAAAAAAAAAAAGTAAAAAAAAAAAAAAAAAAAAGAAAAGAAAAGCAAGTTAGACAGGTGGAGGAAAAACTGGGAAGAGAAATGAGAGAGATGCAAGAAAAGTATGAAAAACGGGTCAATACCTTGCTAAAGGAGACCCAAAAAAATGCTGAAGAAAATAACACCTTGAAAAGTAGGCTCACTCAATTGGCAAAAGAGGTTCAAAAAGCCAATGAGGAGAAGAATGCTTTCCAAAGCAGAATGAGCCAAATGGAAAAAGAGGTTCAAAAGCTCCCTGAATTTAATAGTTCTCTCAAAATTAGAATGGAACAGATGGAGTCTAATGACTTTCTGAGAAACCAAGAAATCACCAAACAAAACCAAAAGAATGAAAAAATGGAAGAGAATGTGAAATATCTCATGGGAAAAACAACTGACCTGGAAAATAGATCCAGGAGAGACAATTTAAAAATTATGGGACTACCTGAAAGCCATGATCAAAAAAAGAGCCTAGATATCATCTTCCAAGAAATTATCAAGGAAAACTGCCCTGACATTCTAGAAACAGAGGGCAAAATAAGTATTGAAAGAATCCATCGATCACCACCTGAAAGAGATCCAAAAAGAGAAACTCCTAGGAACTTGTGGCCAAATTCCAGAACTCCCAGCTCAAGGAGAAATGGGGTAATTATATGTCATTTAAGAGGCAAGTAGGAGACTTTTTAGTGGAGGGAAAAAGAGGAGAGATGAGGAAAAAAAAAAGCCAAGAAGTTTACCCTCATCACATTTGACTAAAGGAAGGAATAAAATGCACACCCATTTTGGTATGAAAACCTATCTTATAGTGTAGGAAAGTGGGGGAGAAGGAGATAAGCAAGGTGGGGGGATGATGGAAGGGAGGGCAAAGGGAAGAGGGAGCAATTTGAAGTCAACACTTGGGGAGGGACAGGATCAAAAGACAGAAGAGAAACAATGAGGGGCAGGGCAGGATGGAGGGTAATTCAGTTAGTCTTACACAACACGACTATCAGGGAAGTCATTTGCAAAACTACACAGATATGGCCTATATTGAATTGCCTGCCTTCCCAAAGGGAATGGGTGGGGAGGGAAGGATGGGGAGAATTTGGAACTAAAAGTTTTAGGAACAACTGTTTAGTTTTGTGTTGCTACTAGAAAAGAAGTCATACAGTTAATGAGGAATAGAAAGTCATCTGGCCCTACAGGAGAAAAGAAAAGATGGAGACAAGAGAAGGGAGGGATGACAGAAGAGAGGGCAGATTGGAGATAGGGAAAATTAGATTGCTTGGGGTATTGTGGTGGGGAGAGGGGATAAAAGGGGAAAAAAATTTGGAACCCAAAATTTTGTGAGAATGAATGTAAAAAGTTAAATAAATAAATTTTTAAAAAATTTATAAAAAAAAAGAATGTCTGCAAGTCCTCTATCTCATTGAATATCCAATTTTTCCCTGGAGAATTATATTTAGTTTTACTGAATAGATGAATCTTGGTTATAATCCTAGCTCCTTTGCTTCTATAACATGATATTTCAAGCCCTTGGATCTTTTAATGTAGAAGTTGCTAAATCTTGTGCTATCCTGACTGTGGCTCCACCATACTTAAATTCTTTCTGGATACTTGCAATATTTTCTCCTTGACCTGAGAACTCTGGAATTTGGCTGTGATATTCCTGGAAATTTTCATTTGGGGATCTCTTTCAGGATGTGACTTGTGGATTCTTTCAATTTCTATTTTACCCTCTGGTTGCAGAATATCAGAACAGTTTCCCTTGATAATTTCTTGAAAGATGATGTTTGATCATGGTTCTCAGGTAGTCAAATAATTTTAAAATTAACTCTCCTGAATTTATTTTCCAAATCAGCTGTTTTCCCAATGAGATATTTCACACTGCCTTCTATTTTTTCATTCTTTTGGTTTTGTTTTATTGTTTATTTCTCACAAAGTCATTAGCTTTCATTTGCTCCATTCTAATTTTTAAGGAATTATTTTCTTCAGTAATCTTTTGGTCTTCATTTTGCATTTGACCAACTCTACTTTTTAGTAGAGTTGGCTTTTTGAACTTCTTTTGCTATTTGGTCTAGTCTGTTTTTTGGCTTTTTGAACTTCTTTTGCTATTTGGTCTAGTCTGTTTTTTAAGGTGCTATTTTCTTCAGTATTTTTTTTTTGTGTCTCTTTTACCAAACTGTTGACTCTTTTCTCATGATTTTCTTGCATCACTCTCATTTCTTTTCCCAGTTTTTCCCCTACCTCTCTAACTTGATTTTCAAAATCCTTTTTGGCCTCTTCCAGGGACTGAGACTAATTCATATCTTTCTTGGAGGCTTTGGATGTAAGTCCTTTAACTTTGGTGTCTTCTTCTGATCATGTGTTCTGAACTTCCTTGTCATCATAATAATTTAGTTCATTTTTTTCTGTTGCTTGCTCATTTTTCCAGCCTATTGCTTGATTTTTAACTTTTTGTTAAAATAAAGCTCTGCTTCTAGGGTAGAGGGAACACTTCTCCAAGCTTCAGGGGTTTTGTGTAGCTGTTTTCAGAAATACTTCTAGGGACCTGTAAGTTTTCAGTTTTTTCAAGGTGGTATGATCTAAGGAGAGGTCTTTACTACTCTTTTAACCTGTCTTCTGGTCTGTGAGTGGCCATCACAAGCAGTCTTTTCTGCCCTGGAATTTTGAGGAGGGTCCTCCCTCTACTAGGACCACAAGCTCTGCTATACTAGTCCTCCTTCTCGCCCTGGGACTGTCACCCACAACTGTGACCCAGATCCAAGTACAGGCAAAGCAACAGAGTCCTGCCTTAGTGCCAGCAAAAAGACCCCTGTAATCTCCTTTTGATGAATTGTTCAACCGCCTTATCATCTGTGGGCTGAGAGCTCTAGAAGCAGCTACTGCCACTACTACTGCTGATTCAGTCACTCCCAAGGCCTGCTTGAGGTTTACTGTTGCCAGAGTCATGCTGGAACAACCTGATCTGGACTTTATTCCGTTCTCACCCTGGTGAAGCAAACCTTTCTGCTCGCCTTCCAAGTTTTCTTGGGCTGGAAATTTTTTCACTCCATCTTTTCGTGGGTTCTGCTGCTCCAGAATTTGTTTAGAGTTGTTTTTAAAGATATTTGCAGGGGTGTGTGGGACAGCTCAGGTGAGTCCCTGCCTTTATTCCACCATTTTGGTTCCACCCCACTCTATCAGTTCTTTCTCTGGAGGTGGATAGAACTTTTCATCATGAGTCAGAATTGTCTTAGATCATTGTATTGCTGAGAATACAGTTCACAGCTGATCATCGTACAAAATCGCTTTTACTGTGTACAATGTTTTTCTGGTTCTGTTCACTTTACTTTGTATGAGTTCATGTAAGTCCAGGTTTTTCTGGACTTCTTACTTATTTCTTAAGGCACAGTAGCATTTCATTACAATAACATACCCCCAAATTGTTCATCCATTCCGCAGTTAATGAGCTGTAATAGTAAGCACCCCAACATACACAGGAGGACCTGCTATCAAAGGTTCTTAGATCTGTATTCATAAAAGGAAAGGTAACTTTTGAGGGATTAACAATCACTTTAATCAAGGACATGTATCAATCTTTTAACTAAGCACATATGTCATTCACCTATTTCAGGAGAGTCAGCACCCCAAACTTCAAAGAAAATACAGAGAAATTAAAAGTCAACAGACATGCTTCCAAAATGTCTGACCATTAACATACATACATCTTTACCAGAGAGAGAACACCTGGAAGGCTCCTTAGCAGCCTCCCAGAATCCTCTTCTGGCCAAACAAACACTTCTAGTAAGCCCCAAAGTAAAACTTTACCCTCAGAGTATTTATACACTTTTTAGAGCCAGAGGGCATAATCTCTGCTGTGAGCCATAACCCAGTGCCTCAATAGAAAAAAGCAAAGTACTTGAGACCCTCCTACAAAACAACTCCCCTAATCAAGCTTTCCACAACAGGCAGGCCCATCAATGGGTGGGAGGGATCCTCGTCAGTCACATTCAAATAGAGACATTATACTTCTTGATTATACTAAAACAAAAACAACAAAAGATTCTATCTTACTTGCCATTACTTGGGCATCCCCTCAATACCTAATTCTTTGCTACTACTGTAGGCTTTTGAAGAAAGGAAATTTCAACAGAGAAAAATGAAAGCGTTCATTCCAAACTTGGGAGATAGCCTATGCAAAAAAGATGGGAGAATGTATGATGATAACTGGGCTGCTAAGTGGTGCAGTAGATACAGAGCTGCTGGAACCGAAGTTAGGAAGACTCATATTCATTCCTGAGTTCAAACTCAACCTCAGACACTAGCTGGTGACCCTGAGCAAGTCAACTGTTTTTCTCAGTTTCTTTTCTGTAAAATGATCTGAAGAAGGAAATAGCAGACCACTCCAGCACAAAGAGCCAGAGACAACTGAAAAAGTGACTGAAATAATAGCAATTAAAAGAGGTTTTCTAGTTTGGTCTTGTACTAGGGGACTGGTACTGTCTCATCCTGAGAGATGAGTGGATAGAAAGTGTGACAGGGGACTAATGAGCCCAGCATATGCAGAGTGCTCAATAAATTCAATACAGAATATCTTGGCATTCTCTAAATGTTAGAGAAATTTAGAGAATGCCAAGACATTTTGTAGCTGGTTCTGTTTTGCTAAATACATGGTGAAGAGGAGACTCTGACTGGTTATGTAGCCAGAAATGGGGTGCATTTAAAAAGCACTAGTCCATCAAAATTGTCCTTTTTGGTCTGACTCCCTCCAACCTAGTAATATTCCAGTGAGAGACGATGTGGTAGGTGTAAAGGCCTTGGACCTTCCTCTTCCAAGACCAGCGTATGATCTGAATACAGGTCACAGCTCTTTGCCTCAGCATTCATTCTTTTGTTGAAGATAAAGAAAACTGAAGATGCTCTTGTGAGCTTTGAGTGAGCAGGAGAGCCAGTCTCTAAAGGTCTGGGAGTGGAGTTCATGCCAACTTCTACAGCCAGTCCAATACTGAGACTCCAAGCTAAGGAACAACTTTTAAGACCCAGTTCATAGGTCTTAAAAGACAGGGATTCAGAAACAGGGATTCCGACAGCAGCAATACTCATTTGAATGGGAACTTGGCCAGATCAATGCTAGATAGAAATTGCTTTAAGTCTGAGCCTACTTTCCTCCAGTGTTGAGAAAGTATGAGGGAAATTTTTGTCTCATGGTGTTAAGAAGAGATATTGGTACTTCTGTTCTTTCAATGTGAAGGAAATATCTCCACAAAATCCAATTGATGTTAACTGGTTAAATGAAAATAGGGTACTAATCACTGACTAATAATGGGAGAAACACACTGAAATGGTGGCTAGAAAATAGCATTAGACTCAAGCAGAGGTTCCCAAAATGGGCAATACTGACTCGTGGGGGGTGCTGAAATGATCCAGGGGGTAATAGTCGCCTCAGGTACAGTTGGGGGGTATTGAATAAAAACAAAGTGGCAGTGGAATCACAAAGAAAGAAGAGAAGAAAATTTTCAAAAGCTGTTCATACATATTTCATCTGTTGTGCAACAGAGTTAATAATCATAATGATTACATTATTTTACAAATAGTCACACAAAATGTAAGTTATAACTGATCAGTGGTCAAGTGCAAATGTTGGCAGGGAAACGTGTCACATATTGTCAGGAAGTACAGCATGCATCAGCAGGAATATGTGTATGTAATGACTCATTTACCATATGATACAATATGGTTACATGACACAATATCGCATCATCAAAATTTCAATGCAGGAAAAACCACAAATTCATAATAAATTATTAAATTTAAGATGTGTCATTTAAAAATCTTATATATTTTTTGAAGTGATGCAAATTTAAAAAACCATTAATGGCTTAAAGAAAGTAGATTTCTAGGGGGGCACTGTGTAATTTTTTTCAAAGGGGGCAGTTGGTCAAATAAGTTTGGGAACCTCTGCATTAGAGAAAGATACTTCAAATCCTACAGAGCTAATTCTAGAAGCCTTAGTGAGAGATGTATCTGGTCTTGCCCTAGAAGTATGAGGCCAGAGTACTCATTACACCTTTAACACAGAATATGTGAAGGAGATTACCATGAAATATGAAAAGATGGGGTGGAGTCAAACAATAAGGTCCTTTAAATGTCAAGTTAACATGTTTGTGTTTTATTCAATAAAAGAGAATTACTCAAGATTTTTTAACAAGGGAATGAACTGGTTAGTTGTGTATTAAGATAGTTATTTTGGCAACTGTGTGAAAGCTAGATTACAGAGAGAAGAGATTGGAAGCAGGAAGACATGTTGGCAGGCTCTTGCAATAGATTAGGGAAAAATGAGGAAACCTGGACGTAACTGTGAGCACAAAAGAGAATGGACTCTGAGGATAGTAATTCCAACAAAAAAAAATAATTTGGAAAGAGGGACAAATTTTGTGTGAAGTAATAGTTCTAGCAGATACTTGGAGATGTGAGACTAGAGTTCAAGAGAGACCGAAATTAGCTATATAGATTTGGGTATAATCTGCATGGAATTAATAATTAAAGCCATAGGAATGAATGAGAACACCAAAGGAAAGAGTATAGAAAGAATAAAGACAAAAATAGAATCGTTCTGGGATAGCTACATTTATAGGGTGGGAGGAGAATTGTGAATCTGGGGAGGAAAAAAGTAATTAGACAGAGAAATGAAAAATGAGGTGAGTGTGGTGTCTCTGAAGTTGAGAGGAAATAATATATAGAGAAGGAAATAGTCAAGAATGCCAAAGGTTACAGAAAGGAAAAAAAATCATTAGATTTAGCAATTAGGAGGTAACTGGTGACCACCAAGAAAGTAATTTTAACAGAATGGTTAGCGAGGAAGCCAGAGAACAAAGGGTAAAATAGAGAATGAAAAGGTAGAGAGAAAGTAAAAGCATTAGGTAAACTATTTCCAGAAATGTATCAATGAAAAGTAAGAGACAAATGGGTCAGTAGCTGGATGGGAAGAGAAGTGTCAAGGAAAGTCTTTCTTTTGGACTAAGGATGTTTGCCAAAAGATGGAAGAATTTAGTGAGAAAGGAGAAATTAAGATCTATAAGAAAGAGGGGATGAATGTTACAGTAAGGTCCTGGAAGAGGTACAAAGAGGAATCATTCTTTTTTTAAATAGAGAAAAGAAAGGAAAAGAAGGTAATGGTGCTGCTTTAAGGAAAGGAGGTTGGTTGAGGTAGCCATTTCCTATTACCTCATTCTCAGTGAAAAGGGCAAGTAATCTGCTGTAAGTGAACTTCAGAAGAAACTATTCTTATAGAATATTCTTATGCCATTATTGTATATTCATCCTTGCTTTCTATTGCTGCCACCCCACGTATGTCTTAAAAAAAAACTTATTTTGATTTTAAATTTTCTATATATCTACCATGTCTCTTTAGGAGACTCCCCTTTTAGTCCTCATCAAAATTGTCTTTGTTTGTTTTGTAAGAATTTCTTGAGAGCTTCCCAGTCTGCTTGACCCAATTTCCCCTGTAGCATTTTAGGCTATAGGATACTAATCGTCCTCTCCATGAACTCTGAAATGGGCTCTCCTCTGATCTAGAATGGTCAGACTGTGCTCATCTTTCCCTTCTTTCTCTATCACAAATTCGGTAATGGACTGGTAACTTCAGTGAATTATAATTTAGTAAGTAGTTTCTCCCTGTCAATTAGAATCAAGTTCAGAAAAATAACTCTCCTTATTGCCCTTTCTACTTTGGAAAAATGAAATTTTAACTGAGGAAAGTCAAGAATTTATCATCTGCTTTGTCTTTGGCAAAAAGAAGGTTCTATCAGATGTTCATCATCACTGTTATAGCAAGACTCTATGCCAGGTTTATGATATTTCTCAAACTTATCAGTTCCTGTCTAGATCGTCTGTATGTAGTATGTATACCATTACAATGTAGCTATAGTTTTTCTCTTCAATGTCCATCATCCAAATGTCCTCCATTTTGCTTTCATTACTTGATTCTTGAATTTCCTCACAGATATGTATACATATATGTATATATACATTTTATACTCTTAGAATTTATTAAATCTGTGCCCTGAAGAGTTTTTTTTAACAGTTAGATTATGTCTATTTATATTTACTGTATTAGAAAGTAAAGTATATTGGTATTATTATGAATATAGTTTTGACTTTGTGACTCCCTGAAAGAGACTCAGGGACTCCTAGAGGTCCTGAACCACACTTTGAGAACCTCTAGAATATAGCATACCTACTCTAGAGTCATATTCCAGTCATGGGAGCCATTCAACTAGGTCTTATTGATGCCTATGAAGCTACCCTTGCCTCTTAGGATCTCTAGGATCCTAACTGATCTAGAGATTAGGATCTGTAGTTCATTTTTTTTATTACTCTTACAGTACTTTGTAAAATTTTGTGTAGACATGCCATGGATTTTATTTGCTGACTCCTTTCTTGAACATTGTCTCCTAAGTATTAGTGATCTTCTCTGTTGATATATTTCTTCCCATACCTTACTTGAAACTACTATGTCCTGCCTCTGACTTAGCCAATACAAATGGACATTTTTCTCTCTTCCTCCATATTTTCAGTTTAAACTAAATTCAATAATCATTTATAGATTGTAAGCACTTTGAGTTCAAGTTTGCCTCTTTTTGTAATCCCTAGGGCTTTAATAAATGTTTATTGATTGATGCAGGTATCAGAGATTTTACATATTTTGGGATTTTATATGAATGGATTTTATTTATTTAAATATATTTATTTTTTATATTATATTTACTATATTTATATTAAATATAACCAATTATTAACCTGCATTCCAGAAAACCAAATCAGACACCATTTTCTTAACCAAATGTTCACTTTTGTAATCTACCTGTGAACCACTTTTGTAATCTATCCTCCCTGTAAATGGTAGCAGCAATGAAAATATTATATGTAGCATTTAAGATCTTTAACTTTTTTTAATCCAGGACTTAATAATCTTTAGCAATTCTTTGTAAACTCCTGTTGGTTGTATCTATTTGCATATTTTTATAAAAATTAGTATAAGACAGTTTACGTTTATTGAATGAGAGTTGTACCTGCGTTTATTTGGGAAAGTATAAGAGATAGCTTAGTATAATGGAAAAAGCACTGAACCTAGTTCAAATTCTGACTTTAACCTTTCCTGACATTAAACATGTTTCTTAAATTCTCTTAACCTCAGTTTCCTCATTTATAAAATAGGAATAATGACTATTTATCCCAGTTAGATAGTAATTACAAGGATTTAGAGAGGCAGCATGAGACAGCAAGTAGAGTGATAACACTTAAAGGCAGAAAGACTGAAGTTCAAATCCCTGACATTTCATAACTATGTGACCATAGGCTAGTCATCACTTGACTGCCTTGAACCAAGGGGACTCTGATATAATCAGCTAAGTTATAGGCATGTTTGGGATCTGATATCATCCTGTCCTACTCCTCTCATGTGCTTCTAAATGGAGTTAGAGGATGTCACATAACCAGGCTGATTGGGTTCACTACAAATTTATGCTGTCTCATATGAACAGGGCTTTCAATGCAACAAGGCATTCTTCTAGCTTCTCCCTAATTAATCCTCTAACTAATCCCTACAGAGGTTGTTGAAAACGTTCTTTTCTTTATCAACCCTCCTTTACCTCATCTCTCAGCCAAAAATTTCACCTCATACTTTACTGAGAATATAGAGACTGTTTGCCCCTGTTTCCTTCTTTTGCTTTCTCTTCATCTCAAAATCCCTTGACATCATTCCCCATTTGTCCTTTACCCTTTATCCAATCCTTCTATATGAACCTTTGATCTCATTTGCCTTTGTTGTCTATAGCAAAACATCCCCCTGACTTCTCTCAGTAATCTTCAATTTCTCCCTAAATACTGCAAGCAAATGGAAATCTTCACCATCCTTAAAAAACAAAACCCTTAGTAGATCCTACCATTGCTTCAAGCTACCATTTTATCCTTTTTGGAGGCAAATTCCCAGAAACAGCTGTCTACTCTCTTTTTTCCCCCACTGCCTATCCTCTTATTCACTTCTCAGCCCTCTGCAGTATGGTTTCCACTCTCATCACTCAAATGAAACTGCTCTTTCTCAGAGAGCAGTACAAATAATCTTCTAGCTGCCAAATCTGTTGGCTTTTGCTTCGTGTTCATCTGCAGAAAACTTTATTTCTTATGGGTGAAAATATAATTTTAGGAAATTTCTTATGAGATCATTATCTTTTAGCATATTTCCTAAAAGAAAGTTTTACTGTAGACCAGTTTTCCTATAAATCTAAGCAAGAAGCAAAGATAAGATCAATCAAATTCTGACAAGAAACTACCACAAGCAAAAGAAATATGATATGGGATCACTTGGCTTTTAAAAAATGAAAGTCTGGATTTATGCAGGAACTTAAAAAAAACTTCTTAGATTCACTGTGCAGACTGATGTTATAGATGGAAATTCAAAGAAATATTTCTCAACTAAAATAAAATTCCGTTATTTCAAAATGATATCACAAATGTCAATCTGAAAAGAGATAAACATTTTATATGCAAGCAAAGTAGCAATAATTTTAGGAGATTGAAAGTATGTACAGTTTTCCATCTTAATCATTATCAAAGACATCATCTAGTAGTGGCTAGAGAATCAATATTAAAGCCAGGAAGAACTGAGTTCAAGTACACATTTTGACACATACTGTCTGTGTACCCCTGGCAAGTCATCTCAGTGCTTGGTCCTCTAGGCAATTCCCTAAGAATAAAAGTTGAAAAGAAATTATTGACCTTCACGGGTAGAGATTTTCTTCATATAGTAGTTAATCGTGCCAATGTAAGCAGAAGCCCTATTCTCCTTCATGGCTGACATTTATGTGGAGTTCCATGGTTACCAAATGCTTCTCCTTTGATCTGTCAAAGAATCCTGTGAGACGGGGTACAGTAGAAGGAGAGGTGGCATGTTGAGTGCAAAGAGACTGAGAGTCAGAGGGTCCCAACATTAGGTATGTGACTTTGGGCAAGGCATTTTAGCCTCAGTTTCTTTGTCTTTATCTTTAAGATAGAGATAATTATCTTTTCATGACCTACCTGATGAGGCTGCTATGAGCACTAGACACTGAGGTCCTTACTCGAACTAAACTGTCAAGCATTCAAACTGCTTTAGAGAGCAAAACTCCAATGGACTGGCCTCAATGTTTGAATGCAAAGATGTACCCTTACCAAAAAGACTATTTTGTGGAGAACTCGCATGGGTCAGGTGATAACATGGTGGTCAGAAGAAGTGATACAAAGACATTTTCAAGGTCACTCAAGAATTTTGGAATTGATTGTATGACTTGGGAGACATTGGCACAGGACCACTCAGCATGACTTCCCCACATCAAAGAAGGTGCTATGCTCCATGAGCAAAGCAGAATTGAAACAGCTCAAAGGAAATGCAGGATGTGCAAATTTAGAGTATCCATCCCAAATGTTCACATGGACTATTTGTGTCTGACCTGTGACAGAGCATTCCAAGCTCATATTGGCCTGATCAGCCACAGTCAGACACACTGAAACTTGACTCTAGCATAGTGATGTGATTTTAGTCCTCTTTGAGAACAAAGGACAACAACCATAAGCATTAAAGGGAATGATGCCCGTAATCCTTCACATATTTTGTAGCTCATAATGATGGGAACTTATTCCACTGTTAAAGAGAATAGAGCCCCAGCAAGGAATCAAAAATTTATTAAAAGCCTATTATGTGTTAGGGGCTAGAGACACAGAGACAGAAAGGAAACAGTACCTGCCTTCAAGGATCTTATATTTTATCAGAGTTATATAACATACAAAAGAATACACATATGCAGAATAGATACAAAATAAATATGAGGCCTACGTATGTCACTCCCCTACTTAGTGAGCTCCAGTGGCTCTTTATAGTCCCCAGGATCAAATATAAAGTCCTCTGTTTGCTTTTCCTAATCTGGTCCCTTCCTACCTTTCCAACCTTTCCAGCCTTCTTACACTTGACTCATTTCCACACACTTTATGCTACATCAGCCTATTTGCTGTTCCTCCAACATAAGGCTGCATCTCCTATCTGTTTGCCTTTAGACTGACTGTCCCCCAGGCCTTGACCACTATTCTTCCTTACCCTGGCCTCTTGTTTTCCCTGTTTTCCTTTAAGACTTCACGTCTCTTCTTCTACAGGAGGGCCCATTCTCCAGCTATGAGGTCCTTCCCCTATGATATTACTTCTATCCTGTATATATCTTACACAACCTAATTATTTGCCTATTATCCCTCCCATTAGAATACAAGTCTCTTGAATGCAAGGACTGTTTTTGCTTTTCTTTGTAAATTAATACCTGAGTGACCAACTTCTCATGATGAAAAATTTTCTTTCTATCTGAATTTCTGAGGTCAGATTCAGAAAAAAATAAATTCACTCAAGGAGGATTTTATTTTATTTCCTGGCTACACTTAATGTCTACAATTCAGGAGGAAAATACTGATTTTTAATATGTAGTTTTAAAAAAATTTCTTAGGAATTAGCTTGTATATGATTTGTCTGATGATGGCCCACTTCTGGTTGTCTTACTGTTCATTAACACCTCCACAATAAGGTGAACTGGGAAAAGGAGAGGTGATGAAACAAATCAGGCAATTATACTCTGATAAAAGGTTTAGTAAGGAAAGAAACTGACACCTCACTAAAATTAAAATTTTCAAATATCTGTGATTTTATTAATAAAGTAAAGATCAGAGCCTGTTGGATCTCCTGGGTACTTCAGAGATTAGCTATTCCAATTCCCACATCATACAAGGCAGGACTAGCATTAACCAAAGAAGGCAGCTGCAAAACATCGATAGAGAGGTGAAGAATGCAGAGGAATACTGTTTACTATTACTGTTTATAGATGTTCACATTTTTATGCCAAAAAATGGCCTCAGCAATCAGCTAATCTGCACCCTCTCATTTGAGCATTGTGGAAAACAAGAATGGGGGAAATGACTTGCCAAGGTCACCTAACTACATTCTCACTATTCTTAATTCCTTGGCTCCTGCTCATCTGTCTCCTTACTCCCTCCTCACCTCCCTACTGTCCCTTCCCCCTTTCCCCACCATGTAATGCCCTCTTCAATAATTTATGCCAATCTCTAGTTTCATTGCTTAACTCCAAGAAGACTTTTCGAATAAAAAATCCTTACCCTACTCTATTCCATCCCTATGTCTTTCTCATGCTGTTCCACATGCCTTGAATAGACCTTTTCTACTCACCCATTTGCATTTAGTGAAATAGTGGATAAAGTCCCATTTGTGACATTCAAAGCTTTCCACAAACTAGTACCTAGTTTCATGAAAATTAATCATCTATGTAATAATGGCAATGCTATAGCCAACCTTTATATTGTGCTTTAAGATGTACAAAGTCCTTTACATATGTGTTATCTTATTTGATTATGTAGGAAGAAGGAATGAAATAAGCAATTTTTTAATAGGCAGCTAGGTGGTGCAGTGGATAGAGCCTATAGTGGGGAATACTCATCTTCCTGCTTTCAAATCCAGCCTCAGACACTTCCTAGCTTTGTGAACTTGGGAAAATCACTTAACTCTGTTTGCCTCAGTTTACTTGTCTGTAATATGAGCTAGAGAAGGAAATGGTAAACCCCTTCAATTTCAATGCCAAGAAACTCCAAATGGGATAACAAAGAATCAGACATTATTGAAAACAACTGAAAAATAATAAGTACCTACTCTGTGCCAGGGTCTGTGCTAAGCACTTTATATTTTCTCATATGATTCTCATAACAACTCTATTATTATCCTTATTTTACAATTAAGGAAATTGAGGCGGATGAAGATTAAGTGATTTGCCCAGGGTTGTGTAGCTAGTACATATCTGAGGCTGGATCCAGTCTCAGGTCTTCCTGACTCCAGGTGCAGCACTGAGCTGCCTCAGCTCTCTGCTCCCTAACCACACCCAGTACAGTCTTTGTTCCTGCTGTTCTCTGTGCCTCAAATGTTTTTCCTGCTTCTCTTCAGCTGTTACATTCCTACCCATTGAGATATATTCTTAAGCAAACAAGGGATGTAGACAATTACAAAAAATAAAACAGATGATGTTGATTACATGAAACTGAAATTCACCTAATTGACAAAGATGACAAAATATGTGAATAATCACTTATGGGGAGGTTGTGGGAAGATAGATACACTAGCTCATTGTTACTGGAGTTATGAATTAGTACAAACATTTTGGAAAGCAATATGGAAATATATAAATAAAGTAACTTAAAATGTCCTTATTCTTTGAACCAGAGATTCTTCCACTAAATATACATCTGAAGGATGTCATGGATAAATAGAACGTACCCATATACACCAAAACATACAGTGATACTTTTCATGGCAGCAAAGAACTAGAAACAAAGTAGATGTTCATCAAGTGAAGATTGACTAAAGAAATTGTGGTACTTTAATATAACAGAATTTTACTGTTTTATTAGTAATCATGAATACGAGGAATAGAGAGAAGCATGGAAAAGATGAACTGAACTCATGCCAAGTGAAAAGAAAGAAAGCCAAGAAAACCATAGACACAATAACTGCAACAATGTTAATGGAAAGGACAACCACAAAAGTAAAAATGAATGTTATAAGGTTACAAAGATCAAGTATGCCCCAAAGAAAAGATAGGAGAAGACACTTTTCTATTCCTTTGCAGAGATGGAATGTCCACTAGGGTGGAGCATGGCAAATATTTTCAGGATTTTTTTAGTGTGTTGGTCAGTTTTGATATTTTTTTCTTTAAAAATATATTCTTCGTTATATGAGATAGCTCTCTGGGACTGGGAAGGGAGGAAAATAGAGGAGGAAATTTAGGTAACAAAAACAAAAGATATCAATAAAATGCTTTTAAAAAAATTCGACCATTCTTTAAAGTCCAACTCAAATTCTACCTCCTCTAAAAAAATCTTCCTTCATCTCATAGTAATATCCTTTCCCCTTCACATTGCCAGGTGCTTGATAAAGTTTTTTTTTAAGTAAATACTTAACCAATATATTTATTCATTCATCTCATATTATATCTTATCATGCATTTATCATGTAATATAGCATATATCATTAGTATCATATGCCCCTATGAGATTAGAAACTCCATGGAGTCAGCAATCTCATTTTCATTCAAACTTTATAACTACAGTCATCATTGTACACAGATTCTGCACACAAAAAGCTGACCAAATCATAGGGTTTAATTTACACAAAAAGAAAATTCAAACCCACAAAGAATTAGGGGAGGAGATTTCTGGCAAGATGACTGAATAAGTGGTCAAGTCTCAACCCATTCAAACCCCAAAATAGTAAAATATGTGCCAAACAAAGTAAAAGAACAACAACAAAAGGAGTAGGAAGTAAAAGAAAAGTTCTCAAAGAATTCCTCAAGAAAAAGCAGCAGAAATTGAACAAATGGGTAAATGAAAAGAGGCACAAACTTAATTTTTAAAAAATGGAATAAAAGAAAATGAGAAAAAGAATTCTAGATGGAGGGTTCTGCTGCAGAAACTGAGTCATGAAATTACATAAATATAAGAAATAGAAAGTATCCATAAGGCATATGAAAGGTAGGGAGAAAGAGATTATTGATAACCTGGAGAGTTGGTGAGAATGAATTTAGTTAAACTGTGGGAATAAAAGCCAGATGGCAAAGAGTTAAAGAGTGGGAGGTAAGGTAATAGTGGTAATGAAGTATGGACAACCCTTGCTAGGTGTTCAGCTGCCAAAGGGAGAAAAGATGTTTAAAAGAATCTAGGATCAAATGAAAGCTTAATTATGGGGAAGATATGAGCACATTTTTAGACAGCAGGGAAGGAGCCAGTGTAAAAGAGAGATTGAAAATTTTAAAAGGCAGGGGGGAGGAGAGGGATGATGAAGGAGGCAAGTTTCCAGAGAAGACTGAAGGGAATGGGCAAAATAATCTAAATAGAGGTGTTAGTCTTAATGGGAAGAAGGCCCATCTCTTTATCAGTAACAGAGAAAATGAGTAGGAGATGATGAAGTGGCATTTGAGAATCTGAATACCACATTTCCAGAAGTTATGCAAGAAAATTATTCAGAAGTGTTTTGCGACCAATATTCTAATGCCCTACCCTATTCCTAGTTTTTCCTTAAAAGATCCTGAAACCATCATTGAGACTAAATTGGACCTGAAGACTGAAGATTCCCCTACTCACCTGAGTATAAAAGAGCCATAAGGGACTCCAGTCCCTCTTTGGTGCTTGGTTGGGACACCACCAAGGGCAATCTAGAGGTAGGGGAACTTCAGTTAACTAAATCAACTATCTTTGATGCGTATTCTTTTTGAGCATCCTTCTCTATTTATAACTAAGAAAACTTCTTTTTGTTAGCTGTTCAGTGATCTATGCATCTCTCATTTCTTTCTAATAACGAACATAAACTATCAAAGGACTATCTTGACTAGACTCAGGCCAGAATGAGAAGTATAGGAAATAGAAAGCAAAATGAAGATTGTCAAAATCCATATGATGCTTTCAGAGAAAAACCCTAAATTTAATTGACATCAAATGGTTTTTTCAAGTTCCAGAAATTCAATAACAAAGAAAGAATCTTGCAAGGGGCCAGGAAGCAGTAACATAACAAGGTATGAATCATGTTTGGTGTAGTGTAAAGAACAGTGGAATTAGAAGACTTGGGTTCAAATCCTATCTCTGCTCATATACTATCCTGTGATGCTGGTCATGCCACTTAGTCATTGTGGGCCCTAGTTTCCTCATCTATACAATGGAGTCAGATGATATGATCTTTAAGTCAACTTTTAGCTCTAGATCTATACTATAAGCCTCTCCCGCATGAAAAGTGATGAGTCACTGTTTACAGTCAATAATATAAAGAGAAATAATGGAAAAAGTAGAAATGAACTTGTCTCAAATTATAGAATATTACTAGGTGGTGGCTACTAAAACTATCTCATACTAAATGTAGCAAAATTGATCCACAGAATAAGCAAGATAAGTACAATTCCAGAGCAAATGTGTACAGTAGTTTAATATACACAAAGATACAAACTCTGGAGCTTCTAGAAAAATAGGAATGAGGTTTGGAAGAAAACAGGTCAATACCAGCATATTACAATACACTTGCAACAAATTCCTAATTGACCAGCCATCTATATATTAAACATCACACTATTAGGAAAGTAAAAGAAAATGGAAGCTTATATTTTTCACAACTATGAACAAGGAAGGAATTCATAAATAATTACTAAGAGACAGGGGAGACTATAAAACACAAAATAGATTATTCCAAGTATATAAAATTAAACTGCTTTTGTACACTTAAAATAAGTAAATTGGTTTTATACATATAAACATATACATTATAGATGTATATGTTATCATATAAACATATAATATAAATGTAGATGGTACAAACATATAATACATTTGCACTAAGCATCTCTGATATTCAAAAATATAAAAAGAATTGACATTAATCTTTAAGACAAAGAATAATTCCACAATAGGAAAGTGATATATGAACAGTTTTCAAAAGAATAAATGCAAATGTTGATCGCCATCTGAAAAACACTAAAAAAAATTTAAAAATCAGAGAAACGTAAGTTAAAACTATTTTGGTCTTTCACCTCATATCACCAAATTGTAAAAATAATAAGGATAAATTCAGATTAATAGGGTTTAAAGAAAATAGGAACACTAATTCACTATGAAACTGTGGCTTGATATAACCTTTCAGCAAAATCACTTTAGAATTTTGCAAGCCAAGTTACTCAATTGTTTGAACTCTTTGAACCAGAGATCTCATTACTGGATTTATATCCCAAGGTATATGGGAATAGCTTTGGGGAAGCAGCATGATATAGTAAATAGATTGCTAGAAGATGTCAGAAAGAATTGGGTTAAAATCCTTTCTCTTACTCTTGCTACCTGCTTGACCATGGGAAAAATTGCTTCCCTGGGGCTCAATTTTCTTATCTGTAGCATGAAGATGTTAATGCCAATGGTACTTACCTCTCTAGGCTGTTGTGAGACATAAATGTAAAAGTATTTTAAAGTTTTAAAAACCACATTAAAAAGTTTTCAAAACTGTATAAGTGATAGCTAATTAAATGTCAGTTATAATTATTGCCCCCTACCCCCACAGAAGTGAACAAGGAGAACGATGCTATTTGTACAAGATCATATCCAATGAGCAACAATTTATTGGTTATTATGTGCCAGTCACAATACAAGACCGTGGGGTTACAAGGACAAAAAAAGAAATAATTTCTCCTCTCAAGAAACTTACATTCTATCAAGGAAATAAGATGTATACGTATAAGCAAACACAAAATTTGTCCCTACTAAATAGTAAGTAATGAGGGAGAAGAGACTAACATCTCAGGAGATGAGGAAAAGCTTCTTGGACCAACAGTAGAGCTGAATTTTGTAGGGAGCTAGGGATTCCAAAAGGTCAAGATAAGGAAAGAGTGTATTTCAGGTTTGGTGAACAATGGCCTGTACAAAGGCATAGAGATGGTAAATGGAGCACTATAAGTGGAGAAGGGCAAGTAGGCCAGGTTGGCTGGAACAAAAAGTTCATGAAGGGAAGGTATTAGAATAAAGCAATAAAAGTAAGTTGAAGTCAGATTGTGAAGGCATCTAAATGATAATTAAGAAGGGTCTGTACTTTATCTTAGAAGTAAGGACCTGAACTGACAAGGATTGGAGCTTTTTAAGCAGGAAAATAACAAGAACAGATCATATTGGAGGAAAAATTGCTTTAGCAGCTATATATAGGAAGGATTGGAGAAGGGAGATACTTGAGGAAAAGAGATTAATTAGGAGGTGATTGTAGTAATCCAGATAAGAGGTGATGAGAGCCTGAACTAATATGGTGGCTGTGTTTGGGGAGAGATGAGAGAGATATGGAGGCAGAATCAACAAAACTTGGCTACAAATTAGACATGGAGAGGCAAAGAAGGAGAGTAAAGGGCAAAGTTTGCTCCTGAGGTCATGGTCTGAGTAACTAGAAGGACTAGAGTGAATGTAAATAGTAACTGTTTCTTTTTTGGCTGGCAACCCCGAAGGGTCTTCTCCCAGTTTGATTTTTTTTTTTTTATTAAACAGGCTATCTCTTGACTCACTTCTTAAAGAAGTCTATTCACTGAATGGGCTTTGCCTCACTCAAAGTGAAAACAGAGAAGACCTTAGCTTAAAAGGGCCAAGATCTCCCAAGGCATTCTGGGCCATCTCCAGTTGCCCTGATCGATATCTGGCCACTGGACCTAGATGGCTCTGGAGGAGAAAGTGAGGCTGGTGACTTTGCATAGCTCTCTCTCACTCAAATCAAAGTCAATTGCCAGTCATGGCATCATTTCCCTAATGTCATGGTCCTCTTTGAGAATGAAGGACAAACCACAGTACCCTCAAGAGAAACACAGAGGTTGGCATTAATTCTATTAACAAGAAGTTAAAAATAAACTATGTGTCCAACAATTGAGGAAGGACTGCATGAATTGTAATATGTGAATATAATGGAATCGTATTTCATCATAAAGAATGACTTATATGAAGCGACGCAGAGTTAAGAAAGCAGAACCAAACATATATATATACTACATATACATACATGTAATATATAGTATGTGTACATATATACATATATAATACACACATATATGTACACAATGACAATAATATAAGTAAAGACCACACTGAAAGGCAACAAACCTCAGGTCAAAACAACCAATAATACTAATTACTAAATTACTAATTAAAAAACCCAACATTCTATATTTTTGACAATTGACACTAAAATATTCAAATGGATCTGTGATCTCATCAGTTGGGGCGTGCCCTCCAGTGAGAAATCACAAGTCATCTACATGTGTCTGCCCTGTGGGACTCTAATCCATGTCTGCCTGAGAATTTACCATAGGAGACCTGGGCAGCTAGGTGGTGTAGTGGATAGAGCACCAGTGCAGGAGTCAGGAGGACTTGAATTCAAATCTCACCTCAGACACTTGACACTCACTAGCTGTGTGACCTTGGGCAAGTCACTTAACCCCAATTGCTGCCTCTTCCTAGGTCATCTCCAGTCATCCTGATGAATATCTAGTCACTGGATTCAGATGGCTCTGGAGGACAAGTGAGCCTGGTGACCTGCACAGTCCTTCCTCACTCAAAACAAAGTCAAGTGCAGGTCATGTCATTATTTCTCTGATGGCATGGTCTTCTTTGGCAATGAAGGACAAACCCACATACCATAGGAGACCCTCCCAACATCCTGGAGAAATTTCTTGCTTTTTCCTGCTATCAAGAAACTACCAGTGAAGTATTCTGGCTGTCTACTATTCACCCCTTTTTCTTGACAAGTGGCCAATCTATCTTCTTTTCCTGTCAAACAGTTCTTTGTTTTCATCCTCTACTCTGGTTTTAATTTGACATTGGCTATATGCTGCAGCCTGCTCACCTCTGCCATGTGCCTTTCCATTGCCTTCTGTGTAATACTCCTCTCTATCTCTTCAGAGGCAGTGGTGTTCCACATTTCACTGCCATATAGCAGTACTGAGAAAATGTTATTCTAGAAAAGATAGACCTTTAGTATCATGGGAAATTTGGGTTGAATAAAAGAGCTCCCCTTTTCCTTTTCAACTTTGAAGCAATTCATTTTCCATCTGTCCTAAATGCCCCAGATATGTTTGCTGTTGGACAAACCTTACAAGGTGATCCTCAAAATGCACGTTGAAGGCTTGACCATAGCCTTTGTCATCCACTCAGTCATTCCTCCATAGATAGATAAAACAAATGCATATCAGGGACAAATATATAAGGTGTCTGAAGAAGTGGAAAATAATAAAGGTACAGGGGGAAAGCCTCAGATCTTATTAATATGCCTCCAAAAAGGTAATAGAACATCAATAACTTCTAAAGCATATGTCTACTGTCCCATCTATACAAAAGCTTTACAAGGGTCATCTACACACAAATTAAGCGCTTCCTTGATGAGAGTATTCATATGAAACTTGAAGACTTTCACAAGCAATATCCAACAATGGACCAGATCTTTAACATACCATGATTAGCTAAAACATACAGAGAACAAAAGATCTCACTGTGGTTATTCATTAATTATGAAAAATCACTTGATTCATTAGAATAAAACATTGCTCTACAGGCTCTTTTACAAGTGAATTCCCATTCATATATCAAGAGTATTCAGGACTCCTCTAAAGATTTAACAACAGAAACAACCCTGAAATCAGTTAAATGACCCTCTGAAAATTACATCAGGCAAGCACAAAATGTGGAGATACTCTAGCCAAAAGTATTCGCCACTGTAATGGAGGAGATCTATCACAGAGTCCAGGATGAGATGGGATTCCTTGTGGATGGTGGGGTCCTCTTGATGATCTCATTTGTAGGTGACATTGTGATGACCATATCAAGTCCCCAACGTACTGCAAAGCTTTCTGGAAGAGATTTGCAATCACTTTAAGTAACAATCAATAAAGATGAGGTGACACCATTATCAGTCCTAGTCACTGTACGAGGCATACCCTTCTTAGGTGTTTTTGCCTAATTGTTTTGGATAGCGTTCCTTGAAGGAGAGGGTTTTTGTTGGGATGTTTACTGGCAAGTGTCTTCGACCCCAAAAAAAGTATCAATAAAATTTTTCTTAGAGAATTTTAGTGATTTGCCCAAATTCACTAGAAAGTAGCAGAGCTGAAAATGTCATTCCAAGCTTTTTGTAAATGTAAAGAAAATTAATAATTTGATACTGATGTTGTCTATTATTTTGGTAAAGAATTCAAGAGGTGGTGGTGAGGAGAGAAAACATTTCAAGCACAGGATATAGTCTGTGCAAAGAGCATAGAGGATGGAGATGGAATATTATGTATGGCAATATTAAAGAGGCTAGTTTGATTGGATGGCTGCATCTTTAGATAGCTCCCTTGAGCATCCAGAGTGTTCCCCCTCACTCTGTCTAGTAGAGTATAATTTGTCTGGAAATAGCAAGATCTAGGCAAAATAAGTTCCTAAAGTTATCTAATATCTATCCCTTTCATATTTTAATGAAAATAATCATGCTATCATGTGATATGGTGACATCATAAAATCACAAATGAGAACACTTTCCTTGATCAGCTTAGGGTGACCTTGGATTGCAGAAAACAGACATATATCAGTATGGATTTTTACCTGCTATGTCAGATGTGATCACTCACCATGGTATGAACATGGTTTTATTGTACGAGAGAGTTCTCTTGGGGGGCAGGAATAGTATATTGAGAAATAGCAGTAGTATAAACATAGTCAATAAAACATTAAGATAATTTGAAGTAAATTCAGATACCATGTTGAAACTTCAAGAAATAAAAATTTAAGGTTGTTATTTTATCATTGTCATTTATTACTCAGTTCAAAATATCCCAAGAATATGATTTAGAATTTTGTTTCACTCCTTCAATAGAACATTTATTTCCATAGTGGAAATTGCAAAGTTGACTTTGATTCCATTAAATCTAACAGTAAAGAAGCAACAACCTTAGTTTGACTGTATAACCCATAAGGGTCATCCAGACAACATTAAAAAAAAAAAACTAAGATTTTTGCTTCATTTCTAGAAGACACATTTGCATAGTTTGAAGCAGGCACAAGATTTTGCAAAAGATACAGATGCTAGATTTAGGGTATTGTTTTATTAATCTGTGGCAGTAACATGCTTCAACAAAGCTTTCACCAATTCCCTCCTTTTACTAAAGTAAATTGAAGATAGAGTTTGGGAAGGAGGGAAGGATTAGGGAAAGTTTCATGGAGGCACTTCATGGAGGAGTTGAGTGAAGGATTGTAAAAGATAGGGAGGCTAAGAAATCATAGTTTCCAGCCATAGGAATAGCTTGCATGAATTTATAGAGGTGAGAGTTTGTACAGCATCTTAAGGGACATTGTGGCTTTCAATTCAATGCCTTTGCAAGGCTCTCTTTCATTCTTAGAATACTCCCTCTCCTCACTTCTGCCTCTCTATCTCCATTCAAGGCTCCAATCAAGTACCATCTCTCACAAGAGGTGGGATCCCTATGTCATTTGCACTCTCCATTCAATGCCTTTGAAATTATTTTGTATTGAGTTTGTGTATTTGTTGTTCAGTTGTTTTCATTTGTATCCAACTCTTGACAAAGATACTATGAGTATCATTTTTAACTACTCACCAGCCTGGTCCAATAGAAAGAGTGAGGATTCTGAGATTAGAGGACCTCTGATGCTTACTACCTGTGTGACCTTGGGCAGGTAACTTAATCTCCACGGGCCTCAGTTTCCTCATATGTAAAGAGGGGATACAATAGTCAAAATCCAGAGCTTCTGGGTCAAAGAAAACATACTTCAAGCAAATAGAAAGAATTCAAGTATGAAGGAATTTTGGTCAAAAATCACACATGAGTTATCTGACACTATGATAAAGCATCAGAGAACTTGGAATACACTATTACACAAGGCAAAGAATATGAGCTTATGTCCAAGAAAAACCAACCCATAAAAATTGAGTATAATACTACAAAGGATAGACCTTTAATGAAACAGAGAATTTGCAAGCATTCCTGATGAAAAGATCAGAGGCTGTAGAGAAACTTTTTAGCTCCACCACAAGAATGAAGGAAGTATAAAAAGGTAACTATGAATAAACAATGATAAAACACTAAATAAGGATAAACTGTTCATGTTCAAATATGGAGAGATGATACATATGTTCCATCTGAACCCTATTATCATCAGTTAGACACAAGTTAGATGCTTGTGAGTGATTCTTTTATATCTTGATCTTAAGAAAGGAATGGGATGAAGGGGAAAGGGAATACACTAAGGGAGAAGAGAAAGAAAGGTTAGGCAAAAGATCTCACATAATCAGGATTCCCAAGTAATATCTATATAAATAAGGAGGAGAGAGTGGGGGATAGGAGAGTGGCTGACATTTGAACCTCATTCTCATCTGAACTGGTTAAAGAAAGGAAGAACACACACATATACCCACACAGAGTTGAATAAAAAAACCTACTCATTTTATTCAATAGGAAAATTGGAGGGAAGGGAAGAAGATAGCAGGGGAAATTAGAGGGAGGGTAAATTAAAGGAGGGATGAGTCCTAAGAAAAATAAACTCTAAAAATATACAAAAATATTTATAGCTTTTTTTGAGGTGGCAAAAGATGGTGCTGAATGAGCGCTTATAAATTGGGGAATGGCAAAACAAGAAATGGTATTTAAATGTGATGAAATACTGTGCTAAACTTTTTGAAGTGTAATGACCAATCAGGATTCAAGAGGATTCATGACGAAATATGCTACCCATCTCCTAATAAGAAAGTGAAGGATCCAGAATGTAGAATGAGACATTTTTTGGACATAGTCAAATGTGGAAATTTGTTTTGATTGACTATACATGTTTGTACTAAGTTTTATTTTTCTCAAGTTCCCAATCGGTTAGGGGTGCTGCTAGAAGTGGGAGGATGACAAGGCAGATCTTGGTTGATTAAAATAAATAAAATATTTAAATTTTTAAAAAGCTGAAGACACTGATGAAAGAGGTCAGGGTATTTGAAGGAAAATCAACCAAGATGATTGCTGGGCTTGGCATAAAGAAGAAGACTATCATTTAGGTATAGAACTGATTGAAGAAAGAGGAGTGTCTTGGAGGTTAAAGGATGAAATGTAACTCCAATCCAGACAGTCTTTATCCCGTCTCCCATTCTTAGAATGATTCTCAGGTCCTGGAGTAAGGCTGTATCTCTACCTCAGAGTTCTTAGGGTATACATGAGGAGATAGGGATGAATTTCTAATACCATTACACCTAACTCCCACTGTTGTGCTTTGCCTGAGGATAATTAATTGAGAATCACTTCAGTCAGCCTTAAACAGTTTTTTAGGAGGTATAATAAGAACAGTTTGTACAGAATACTCCCTGCCCCCCCAAAAAAAGTTTATGCCAAACTCTTTTCTTATAAATAGTATTTTTTTCAAATACATGTAAAGATAGTTTTCCACATTCATTTTTTAATTAAGATTTTGAGTTACAAATTTTTATTCCCTCTTTCCCTTCCATCACCCCTTCCCCAAGGTGGCAACCAATCTGATATAGGTTATACATGATGACATGCTCAAGTAAATACAGAGTCCAGCAGAAAGTAGGCTTACGTGTAAAGAACATATGTGGCAAAGGGTTAACTCATAGCTCTTGGTTACTGGGAGTACTTTTAACGCCTTTATGAGGTACTCAAGAAGTTCCTCTTAGTTGTGGTGTAGTTGTGTACTTTGTGAAGCTTCCCAGGGAGTCAATCTGTCCTTGGGTCCCAAAGCAGATACTGCTATTAATTGATCTAGGAATGCTGCCAGGACATTAATGAGAAGGTAGGAAGTCCCACATCTTCTGGACTCTTCAAAGCTTATATGTTTCTCCTCTGGACAAAGATTAGGGGCAGGGAGGGGAGAAGCAGACATAGGCTAAGGCCAAAGCAGAGGTCTCTCCTCACCTCTTCTCCCAGGCATATGTTCCTCAGGGGTTTTACCTGAACACTTGCTCCAGCTTTTTGAATGACCCCAGTTCTGAACTACCTTGATAATTTATAGGGGCCTCCTGGAATGTGAGCAAGCTCCCTTGGCCTATATGAACACAGTACCTGTGGAATATCACTTTAGTTCCAAGGATTTTTCACATCAAAGCCATTATTGAGACTGATTGGACAGTTTATCACTTAAAGTGGGATGGGGTTGAAGTGGACATTATTGAACAAGTGGACTTGGTTGAATAAAACAATTAACCCAACATTAACAAGGATGCAAATAAGGTGAAAGAATTAAATGATGGGAACATGAGAGTAATATGGATTGTTAAGCAAAAGGTGACAGAAGGGGAATCTGAAGACAGAAGAATGCAGCTCCTCCTGCATCTTGGAGTGTTCTAGAGGAAGAACCTGAAATGAAAAGGGACTTTTTTCATCTAGAAATCTTTGCTTGGATTTTTCCAGTTAAAACAAAGACCACATATTAATGAGTATAAGAGTAATGATATGCATTGATGGAGAGGGAGCATTCACAACAGATGAAATCACAAATCACTGATATATTTAAGTAAGTGGCATCAGCTTCTGGTCCTTTTTGATATTTTGACTATACTTTTGAAATATCACTTATGTTGTTATTCTATTTTATAAACTTTATTTTGTGGCAATTCTCATTCTATAGCAGGTTAGCTTACAAAATATTTATTAGAATATTTTTAGCTGCAAAAACATTTTATGTTTGCTATTATTTATTAATGCCACATTTAAAAATATTACACATTAAATTTATTCCAGTGCACATTAGTAAATAAATTATGCTTGTAATTCCTAATGCATTTTTAATTATAAATTTATCCATGTCTACCTTTATTTATGATAGTAATGTCTTGCTGTTGCAACATACTGTATATTAATGGATACACTGTTAATTATGCATTCTTGGAAGTTGTATTTGACAAAATGTACTATGAGCCTGTTTTTTACATTCTAAATACTGTTAACATCAATTAATTTAGGAGTTGGCACCTAAAATACCAGCTAACCTTTAAAGGAAGAGAAATAAGGTACTACTTTTAGAAGTTGACTTCCATGTCCAAATTTGGGGGATTAAGCACTGTGTATAAAATCAGTAGATTTAATATGCCACAATAATAATAATTCACTTTTACAGAACATTTTTAAGGCTTAAAAATCATTTTCCTCACAACTGTACCATGTAATAATTAGTACCTATACAGTCTCAACTCTAGTTCAGACTCTCATTGCCTCCTGTCTGAATTATTGCAATATCCCTCTGCCCCATTTAGTGTCTCAAGTCTCTTCCCTCTCCAATCCATCTTTTACAAAGCTGCCAATCTGACATCTTAAAATATAGATCTGACAATGTCACTACCCGATTCAAAAACCTTCAATGGAAGCCTACTGCCTCAAGAAAAAAATATAAAATCTTCAACTTGACATTAAAGCCCTCTACAATCTGGTTCCAACTTACTTGTCAGTCTTATTTCATATTATTACTCATCATGCACTCTCTGTTTTAATCAAATGGACCTCCTGCCTGTTTTTTTGTATACACCATTCCATCTCATTTCAGAGACTTATACAAGTTGCTTCCTTTGTCCAGAATGCATTCTTTCTTTATCATTACTTTAAAGAATCTCTAGCTTTCTTCAAAGCTCAGCTCAGATGCTACCTCCTTCAAAAGGCATAATCTCCCTAGTTATTATTAGGGTAAATGAATTTTCCCCACTGGGTAAAATACAGCACCCAAACAATTAGGTTTTGCTGATGACAGATGATATGTATAATAAAGACAAGAATTTGGACTAGACCTTATTGCATAAGCTTATCTTTTGTTTATGCTCAAAATCATTTTCAGCTAGGCCAAAGAGGATTGTAGGAGTATCTAATCCTAAATTAGACAGTTATGTGAGAAAAGCTTTGATCTTCATGTTCCTCATTTCCCCCACCCTTACCCTTCCCATCCTCAAATACAAGGATCTAAAGAGAAAGACCTAATCTTAGCTTGGGGACTCTTCCTAACTTTGGATAGTTGGATATGCTGGTTATGACTAAGAACTATCTAACTTTGCTTATCAGGGAAAGGCTATAGCCACTATATGTTAGCCACTGAAGCCGAGAAGGCTTTTCTGACTGTCCCTAGGGAAGAAAGCATGAGAGCTATTATCAGGGAGCAATGCCAAGGAGAGATGCCTATCAGCTATCAGAGAACCATTCAGCTGAAACCTTCAAAGATCAGCAGAGAGATGAACTCAAAAGAGAATATCAGTGATATCACCAGATATCACACAGATATCACCAGAAGACATGAGGGATCATCCAGTAACAGAGATATGTCTTCCAGTATTCCTTCTATCTGAACCCTCATGAGTAATGCTGATGTGTCCCCACCCTCCTCATGGATAGTGTATATATTTGCAGGAGAGTATGGCCGTGTTTATGTGAGGGGATTTACTGTGCTAGACTATCTCTTCATGTGACCCAGAGCTCAGGTCTGTTTGTGTGTCTCCTTATTGGTGTAGAATAATCTTTTGTGCCTGTATAAAAGGGTCAGAGTTTCTGAAAAGGGCTCCAGAGATAGATCCTTGTTTTTCTGGCTTCCAACTTCAAGAGAGTACACTTGATGTTTCAGGTTCTCTTCAGGCAGAGATCTCTAGAAGGAAAGAAAGAATTTGAGAAGAAACTGACATATAGAGGAGCTAGCACCTAGATAATATCCCTGTCTCAAGTTTACCACAAAGTGAGGGAATTTCTCCTTGGGTAAGATTGGAGAATCTCTCTCTCTTGGTTGAGGTAAGATATCTTACTCCTGGTGGGACAGTTCATTCTGTGTATTTTCTGGTATATTCCAACCTCTGTAACTTCTTTGATTTCTATTTGTGATTGGCTCAGATAAATGAATTTATTTGCCATTCACTTTGAATCTTTGTATAAGCGGCATATATATATGGCAAATCTTTGGATATATAGTTTGGGAGCAACCCTTTTCCAAGAAAAAATAACAAATAAAAGAGTGTCTTGAATCTTAAAAGTATTTACCTTAGGTGAACAATATTTAAGGGGCTGTGTAGGAATAATTCTACTCTGGTACCTCCTCTCTAATGAGGACAATGCAACCATAACTTCTTGCTCCTCCTGCCAGGAATCAAAATGTACCTTAGAGAAGGGCAGGAGGAGACTACAGATATTCATTCCTTCCCTCAATCCACACCTAGTCTCTTGTGGAAACAAATAACTTACATGGGCAACTCACACCCCCGCCCTACAGTTAAATGCCTTTTCAAGGAACAAATTTGTGTGATCTGGTTTACTAGATAAAATCATCTGTAGGGGCTTTTGAGCTTTAAGTTGTCAATCAATAAAGATTTATTAAGCCCCTAATATACCAGGCAGTGTGGTAAGTACTGGGGATACAAAAACAAATAAAAAGACACTTCTTGCCCTCAAGGAGTTTACAATATAATAGGTGAAGACAACACACAGAAGGAACCTGGGTACTTAACCCAGAGATGTCAGGGAGAAATCCAGAAAAGTCCAGAAGCAGTGTAGCTAGTGGGAAAGAAGGAGCTAACTATTCTTGGCTCCCTCCTTAAAGGGAAGTTTTGATGCTTATGACTGTACCTTTGAATCAGAGGGTCCCAATCAAAGGGTAAAGGGTGCTGGGAAATGTAAATACCTAGGCTGATTCTGTCCGTAGAATGATGAGATTATCCAATGATGAAATTCCTGGAGGTATGTTGGCATGAGGCAGAAGTCGACAGAAGTCACAAAGCAGTGGGGAAAGCCCCCTCTTCAATGCAGAAGCTATGGACCTACAAAGCATCTTAAACCTGGGCTCAGGTAGTTCTTCTTGTTCTTGTTCTTGTTCTTCTTGTTCTTGTTCTTGTTCTTGTTCTTGTTCTTCTTCTTCTTGTTCTTCTTCTTCTTGTTCTTCTTCTTCTTCTTCTTCTTCTTCTTCTTCTTCTTCTTCTTCTTCTTCTTCTTCTTCTTCTTCTTCTTCTCCTCACTTAATAGTGTTTTATTTTTTCCAATTACATGCAAAGATGGTTTCAACATTCACTTCTACAACATTTTGAGTTCCAATTTTTTTCCTCCCTCTTCCCCTCTCTCCTCCCCAAGATGGCATGCAATCTGATATAGGGTATATATGTGCAATCATATTAAACATATTTCCACATTAGTCATGTTGTGAAAGAAGAATCAGAATAGAAGGGAAAAAGCAGAAGAAAGAAAAGAAAAAGAGAGAGAGAAAATAGTATGTTTTGATCTGCATTCAGACTCCATAGTTCTTTGCTTGGATGTGGACAGTATTTTCCATCACGAGTCTCAGGTCGCTCTTCTAAGGGCATCACATATGAAAGTGGTGAGTCCCAGATCCTACACCAACAATTTCTTTCTCTTGTAATTATTTTTTTATTAATTTTCATATACTGTATTTACTTCTTATGTTTGTTCACATTGTCTCCCTGTAGCAGTAGGAGGTAAGTTCCTTGAGGGCAGGGTCTATATATTTTTGTCCTTATCTCCTCTCTAGTATCTACCACAGTGCCTCAGAGAGAGTAGGTGCTTACTCAATGTTTGTTGAATTGATTGTGTTAAATTTTTACAGATATGAAAACTGAAGCTCAGAGAGATTAAGTAATTTTTCTAGATTCACAAAGCTAGCAAACCTCAGGATTTGAAGTTTTATTTGATTTGATTTGAGTCAGGATTTGAAGTCAAGTTTCCTGACTTTAAAGTCTAGGGTTCTGTTTTTTTTTATTGTACCATGTTGTAATAATAGCCATGTAATACTCATTGTGAGGATCTTAAAATGGATACTTCTCCAAAGGTAACATTGAATACTTAATATTAAAAAAACTTTCATAGCTTAGAATCTCTAATCTCATAGCTAATCTCTGAGCTGAAGCAATTTACATTTCAGGAAACTTTTTTTTGAAGCATATGAGCAAATTTTACTAAATATTGAGATATATATATATATATATATATACACACACATGCACATTGTATTTCTCTACCTCAAATTATACCCAGAACTATAGTTTTTTATATTAATTTTATTTATTTTTAGTGTTCTACAATCACTATCATAAAACTTAGATTTTTTTTTCCCCTCTACCTACCTCCCACCATCCCCCTCCCTCCTCGAGGCAGCATACAATTCTATATAGGATCTACACATACATTCCTTTTGAATAATTTTCACTATAGTCATGCTGTGTAGAAGAACTAAAAATGGGAGCAATCATATAACAAACCAAAAGATTAAATACACACAAACAAAAATGATCTGCTACATTCTGCGATTGAATTCCATAGTGCTTCCTCTGGATGTGCAAGACATTTTGCCTTAGAAGATCATTGGGAATTTTTTATTTTTAAGTCCTTGCCTTGCTATGAAGATCCAAGACTACCAGAAAAAACTCTCACACACTGTGGTTGTTGCTGTGCACAGGGAACTTTTTGAGCTTACGGTATTCAGAATTATCTTTTCAGTTGAATTTGCCCATCTCCCTATTTTTATTACCCGGTTTCAAGCTGCTGTGTTATATCAGAAAGAGGGCTGGGTTTAGAATCGGATTTGGACCAGTTACTTAATCCTCTGAACTTCAGTTATCTCATTTGAAAAATGAGAATAATGTTCTATGGGTGACAACTCAAAATGTTCCTGTGATAAAACCATTTGGCAAATTGTAAAGCTATATATAAATAAGGGTCATTATTACTAATAATAATAACCATGCCTAATTAGAAGCTAATAGTAACATATGCTAGCTACATTTTTATCCTTTTAAGTTAGTATATTGAATATAAATCTTAAGCAGAAAATTATCTAAAATGATATATGTTTATGCAATTGATCAAAATGCTCTGAATAATCAGTTCCTTTCCTACTTAATTTATTATTCCCTACAATTTCCCTATACTCTATATCTAATTGCCTTTTAACAGTTAAAAAACTAGCAAAACAATGCATTTCAGAAGGAAGAAACAGTAAATGGGAAATTAGGAGAGTATCACATTTGTACTTGTAAAATATTGAGTATAATCATTTAAAGATAAGCTATTTCTTTCAACTAATGTTTCATTCCCCCTCCCCCAGTTGCTTTTTGGTAAATTTATTTAAAAAATTTTTTTTTACATTTTAAGTTCCATATTGTCTCCCTCCCTCCCTTCCCATCATGAACTATATACCATCCTTTGACACAGCTATAGATAGATATGTAGATATGTAAAATCATGCTATGCATACTGCTATTTCTCAGTTCCTTTCTCTGGATGTAGATAACATCTTTCTTCTTAGTTCCTTTGTAGTTGATTTGAGCATGTATAATACTTAGAATAATTTAGTTGTTCACAATTTTTTTTTTTTAACAATATTGCTGTTACTGTATAGAATGTTCTCTTGCTTCTTCTCATTTCACGCTTTGTTATTTCATGTTAGTCTTTCCATGGTTTTCTAAAATCAACATGCTCATCATTTCTTATAGCACAGTAGTATTCCATCACAGTTACATACCACAACTTGTTTAACCATTCTCCAATTGATGGGTGTCCCTCAATTTCCAGTTCTTTGCCACCACAAAGAGAGTTGCTATAAATATTTTAGAACATAAAAGGTTCTTTTCCTTTTTTTTCTGATCAACTTGTGAAACAGACCTAATGGTGGGATTGGTGGGTCAAAGGGTATATGTAGTTTTATAACTCTTTGGGTATAATTCCAGATTGCTCTCCAAAATGGTTGGATCAGTTCACAATTCTACCACTAATGTATCAGCATCCCAGTTTTTCCACATCCCCTCCAACTGTCATTTTCCCCTTCTATCATTTTAGCTAATTTGATAGATGTGAGACGCTTACCTCAATTGATAATGATTTAAAACATTTTTTCATATGACTATATATAGTTATGATTTTTTTCATTGAAAAACTGCCTGTTCATATCCTTTGACCATTTATCAATTGAGGAATGCCTCATATTCTTATAAATTTGACTAAGTTCTCTATATAGTTGAGATATGAGAGCTTTATCTGTATAAAAAATTTCCTCTATTTTTTCTGCTTTCCTTTCAATCTTGGCTACGTTGGTTTTATTTGTAAACTTTAATTTAATGTAGCCAAAATTATCCATTTTACATCTCACAATACTCTCCCTCTCTCTTGTTAATTTATAAATTCTTTTCCTATCCATAAGTCTGATAGGTAATATGCTCCTTGTTTTTTTGATTCACTTATGATATCTCTCTTTATGTCTAGCTCATGTATCCACTTTGAACATATCCTGTTAAATAGTGTGTGTGCTCATCCTTCATTGCTGAAGAAGACCATGCCATCAGAGAAACAGTGACATGACTTGCACTTGACTTTGTTTTGAGTGAGGGAGAGCTGTGCAGGTCACCAACCTCACTTCTCCTCTAGAATCATTTGAATCTAGTGACCAGATATTCATCCAGATGACTGGAGATGACCCAGGATGAGGCAGCAATTGGGGTTAAGTGACTTGCCCAAGGTCACACAGCTAGTGAGTGTCAAGTGTCTGAGGTGAGATTTGAACTCAGTTCCTCCTGACTCCTATCTGGTGCTCTATCCACTACACCACCTAGCTGCAGTAAATAGTGTAAGATATTGGTCTATACCCAAACTGTCTTCCAGTTTTCCAAGATTTTTTTTTTTTTTTAGCAAATACTGCATTCTTTTCTCCAAAGCTCAAATCTTTACATTTGTTAAACACAAGGTTACTATAATAATTTGCTACTGTGTATATACGTCTACTCTTCTCCACTTATCCACCTTTCTATTACTTAGCCAGTACCAGATAGTTTTAATAGTTTTTGCCTTTTAATATAGTTTAAGATCTGGTACTGCTAAACTTCTCTATTTTTTTCATTAACTCCTTTGATATTCTTTTTCATGGGTTCAATCTATAATTATTTGTTTACTAATCAATTTATTTTTAGTTTTCAATATTCACTTCCACAAGATTTTGAGTTCCAAATTTTCTCTCCATTTCTCCCCTCCCCTCACCTCAACACAGCATGCATTCTGATTATTCCTTCTCCAAATCTATCCTCCCTTCTATTACACCCCCTGTTCTCTTATCCCCTTCTCTTCTATTTTTCTGTAGGGCAAGATAGATTTCTATATCCCATTGTCTATATATCTTATTTCTCAGTTGCATATAAAAACAATTTTTAACATTCATTTTTTTAAAACTTTGAGTTCCAAATTCTCTCCCTTCCTCCCTCCCCACACACCCTCATTGAGAAGGCAAGCAATTCGATATAGATTATACATATGTAGTCATGTAAAACACTTCTATAATAGACATGTTGTGAAAAGCTAACTATATTTTCTTCCATTCTATCCTGCCCCCCATTTATTCCATTCTCTTTTTTGACCCTATCCCTCCTCAAAAGTGTTTGCTTCTGATTACCCCCTCCCTCAATCTGTCCTCCCTTCTGTCATCACTTCCTTTCTTATTCCCTTCCCCCTTACTTTCTGGTAGGGTAAGATAAGAGTTCCATACCCAATTGAGTATGTATGCCATTCCTTCCTTAAGTCAAATGTGATGAGAATAAGGTTCAATCATTGCCTCTCACCTCCCTTTCTTCCCCTCCACTGCCTTTCTCATGTGAGATAATTTACCCCATTCTACCTCTCCCTTTCTCCTTCTCCCAGTACATTCCTCTCTCCATCCTTAATTTTGTTTTTTAGATATAATTCCTTGATATTCAATTTACCCTGTGCCGTTGGTCTATTTTTATAATTTCCTCCAACTACTCTAATACTGAGAAAGCTCTCATGAATTACAAACATCATCCTTTTTGCAGAAATGTTAACCATTCTATTTCAATAGGCCTCCTATGATTTCTCTTTCCTGTTTACCTTTTCATGATTCTCTTGAGTCTTGTATTTGAAAGTTAGCTCCCTTGATACTCTTGACCTTTTGTTCTTCCAAATGAATTTTGTCCCCTCCCTCAGTTTCAGAAGTGGTCTATATCCCATATTTTGATATCAGTATGTAAATATTTCCTGCTCATAATAGTAATGATGAAATAATGTATATAGATCATTTTGTAAGCCTTAAGGGCACATATAAATGTGAGTAATTATTGCTATTATTAATAATAACAAATACTTAATGCACTTTCTTCCTCACAACTCTGTAAGGTACATATGGCAAAGTATCATCATTCTCATTTTATAGAAAAGGAAACTGAAGTCTAGTGTTAAGTAGGCTAAATGATTTACCCACTGTCCCACTGGTTAATATATGGCAGAGGTTTGACTAATCTGAGTCCAAGTCCAGGGTTCTTTCCACTAAACTATAAGAGTATAATGCAATGAACAGATTCTTCTTGGTTAATAATGTTGTTGCTTCTTGGTAATATGTAATGTTTGTCCTTCAGTTTTGAAGAGGACTGATGATTTCAAGTGGTCATTAACTTCTTGACTTGCATGTGAGTTGGATAAGTGAGGCAGAGTTGCACAAAGTCATCAGCCTCATTCTCTTCCAGAGTCATTGAGGTCCATTGGCAAGATAAAAGTCAGGATGGCTGGCAATGGTACAGCATCTAGTGGATGATGTCAGCATCTCTGATTTCTGACCAAGCTGTATTCACTCTGCTTCAGTTGTCTTCATGGCCACTGGAAAAAATTGTTCTCATTTATCTATTCCTCTGGGGGAGGTCTTCACATGCTTAAAGTAGACATCCCTCCTAAGTCACCAAGAGGTTTGAGGTCTGTCAGTTACCCTCAACCTGGTCTAGCCCATCTGCCAAGATGATTTACTGGGGTAGGTCTACCACACAAGCTACAGCTTCTTGGAGCCATAGGTGAGAGTTGGGTGACAGGTGGACATCAAGAGTGGATAAGCAGCTCTGAAAAGGAGCCAGGAGGCCCTCACACCAGAGGTGCTAGCCCTCCTTGAACATCCTATACATATCTGTGTTAAGGATAAGGTTTAAAGGAAGGTACAAGGATAGTCAATATGGGCCTTCTCTGAAAATCCAGAAAATTTCTACTCAAGGGGTATCAGATGGTGGTGCAGATATGCAGCCATGCTGGATACACACTCAGTGGTATATGATGGGTACTTGAGGTTTTCACAGTAGTGGTACATAAAAGGTTATCATTGTCATACATGGCCTAGTTCATATCCTACGTTTTCTAGGAAGCCCTCAGAGCAGAGGTGTTAGTCTGTAATGGTAAAGACATTTGAAGAGCTTCCTTGTCCCTTACTAGGCCCATGTGACCTGCTTTGAGCTTTGGAGAAACCCACAATCTGGGTCACATGGAGTTGATGGTGGGAGGAGCTTGCTGAATGGGTTGAGCAGGAAAAGAGTGTGAGGCAGAGCTGGGAGACAGAGAGGTAGAGCTGAGGCAGAGCAGCTAGTGTGAGTGAGAGAGGGAGAAATTTTGCCTAAGGGAGCTTGTTTGTGGGGAGACCTAACAGAGGGAAGGATTGGGGATGTCATTGTTCCCTATATTAGTGGTATGTATAAACTTCTTTGTTACCATGGTGGAATTGGCTTTCTGACATCTGAATAAACATTTTAATGTCATCTTTGAGGAAGAGAGTTTATATTTTGTGAATTTACCCTGGAAATATGCATGCATACTCATAGAGGCTGCTGTGGGTATCACATTGGCATTACATATTTCTCCCTGAATATCCCATATACCTCTTGTTTAATAATGATAATGATACATAAATATAGAATTTTATGGCTTATAAAATAACTTAAAATTCATTAAATCTTCTATACTCAGATGCAAAGTCCACTTACTTCTCCATGATATAGTAGAAAGAATGTTGAATGAAGAGATTAAAGACTTAGACTCTATTCCCTGGATCTACCTCATCATAAAAGGTGAGAGGGTGGACAAGATAATCTCTAGAGTTCCTTCCAGATCTAACATTCTACAGACTATGTTTTAAGATTTTTCCCTATCTAAGCCAGCAGATCTGTCTACCAGATATGGCAATGCACTTGTAGTCATAAAGAGACAGTTTCAAATACTGCCTCAGATACTTATTAGTTGTATGACCTTGACTTAACTTGTCTGGGCCTCAGGTTCCTCATCTCTAATATGAGGGGGCTGGATTTTATGGTCTTTAAAGTCCCTTTCAGCTCTAAATCTATGATCCCTCAAACTGTAATATTTTATATTTTAAGGTATCCCTCCCAGCCTAACAATCAATGTTATACTGTTCTTTATTCTAAAGCCTCTTTCAACTCTAACGTTCTATGCTTCTATGATTGCTAGGAAGGCAGCCTGCTCAATATATTTTTGCAACCATACTAGAAATTCCACTTGGAGAGTTTTATTTTATTAGACTCAGAATTGCCTACTCTTCATTTTGCCATAGCAGAGATAGTTGTAATGTGGTGATCAGTTTCCTGGGAGTCAAAAAACAACCACTAATTCACAGTCCTGTGCTCTTTTCATTAAGCCACATTTACCCCTTCAATACAAGGTAGTGCAGTTGTTAATATTCACCCATCTACATACAATGTATGAAAAATTTATTTTACCGAGAAAATGGAGGCCATTGAGTTCCTTCTTTGCCCCTTTCTTTCATCTCAGAATCTCTTGACATCATCTGTCACTTTCTCCTCCTTTCCCTTGGTTTCTGACAATGAGGTTGCCCTTTCCCCTGCTAAGCTCAACCCCTCTACATCTGGCTTTGATCGCATCCCCTCCCGTTTTCTTCTGTAGATTGTATCCTCATTCCCATTTCTCCTTCTCAAATCTGCAACTTCTTCCTATCCACTGGTTCCATCCGTACTGCCTCCAAGCATGCCTAATTCTATTTCTCCTTAAAAAACCTTCACTAGACCCTACTATCATTCACTTCAAACCATATTGTCCTATATATCTTCTTTTTTTCTCAGCCAAAGTCCTAGAAAAAAGCTATCTACACTTATTGCCTCTATTTCTTATTCACTTATCCTGCAGTCTGACTTCTGACCTCATCAATCAACTGAAATTGCTTTCTTTAAAGTTATTAAGATCTCTTAATTGCCAAATCTGATGGTCTCTTCTGAGTCTTCATCTGTATTGATCTATCTACTGCATTTGGCGCTGCTGATCACTTTCTCTTCTTGGATATTCTCTGCTCTCTGAGTTTTGTAGTGTTCTTCTGGTTCTTCCCCTACCTAAATGAACATTTCTCAGTTTCTGTTGATGACTCATCATCCATATCAGGTCCCTTAACTATGCATGTTCCCACAAGACTTTGTCCTAAACCTTCTTCTCTTCTTTCTCTACACTCTCTGGGTAACCTTATCAATTCCTAAGATTTTAACTAACATCTCTGTGTGGATGACTCCCAGATCTTAATACCTATCATGAATCTCTCCCCAAAATTTCAATTCCACATCATCAACTACCTATTAGACATTTCAAACTGTATTCCTAGAAACATCTTAAATCCAAATATTGACAACTTAATTCATTATCTCTCCCCCAAACTCAGATCTTTTCTAAACTTCCCTAGGTAACCCAAGCTCAAAAATCCATTTGTACGGGACTTTTTCTTCATTGACAGAGTTGGTGAGAGCAGAAGATAAGAAATATCCAGGTTCTTCTAGCCTTAAGTTTTGAGAGAGAAGATGTGTTGTCACCTTTTCTTCAGGTCTCTGAAAGGATAAAAAGTCTCTGGGAAAAAGGTGACATGAGAGGAGCTGGCAATCTCCATTATATTCATATTCCCAGCTTACTACAGTAGAGATTTTGGGGAATCACTTCTTTAGGTGAGATCTTGGATTCTTTCTCTTGGCTGAGATGAGATGTCTCACTCCCAATGACAGAGATCCTTTAATCAGTATTGTTTGGTATATATACTCATGTGTATACTTTCTCTGATTTCTATTTTGCTATCAACTTTGATAAATGGGTTTCCTTGCTATTTACTATGGACATATTTATTGTGGAACTTTTGTATTTGATGGGAAGGGAGGCAAGCCTTGGATGTAATGTTTGGAGGTCCCCTGTTCCTATTAGGAAATAGCAATTAGAAGTTTAGCTTGAACCTAAAAATTCTATCTCCTAGACAAGAGAGTAGATAGATATAATTTAATGTGAATACTTCCCCCTCTCTCTGAGGAGAAGAGGTGACCAGTTTGACCCCAACTTCTTGCTTCCAGGAAGAATTAAAGTCTCCTTTGAAGGAGAGTGGGGGGAAGAGGGGAAGAAAAGCTAAAGACATATCTATTCTGGACTCCCTCTGAGCCGAACATAACATACCATGCTACATGTTGGGGATACCTATTTCTTTTGGAGTATTACCTTTCTTCTATTTAGTCTCTCAGGTTTCTAACCTCCATACTTTCCTTAATTCCTCATGCTGACCTCATCCCACATTTACAATCAAGTCCACCTTCACTATCTCTTGCATCTAACCCCTCTTCTCTACTCACACAGCTCCCATTTAAATTCAGACTTAAAAATCCCCTTTCACCTAAATTATTGCAGCAGTCTCCTAACTGATCTCTCTGTCTCAAGTCTCTCTCCACTCTAGCCTAACTTATATCCTGCTGCTAAACGATTTTCCTTCAGGGAAGATCTGACCATGTCAGTCTCCTACTAGATTTATTCTAGTGGGTCACTACTGCCTCTAACATCGAATAGCTTTTAAAGCCCTTCACAATTTAGCCCCAACAGATCTTTGCAGACTTGTGGAATATTACCTCTCCTCACCTTCAGCCAAACTTTCACTCTGTTCCTCACACATGCCACACTCTTTCATCTTCTATCTTTTTCCTGGCTATCCCCAAGGACTAGAAGGTAACCTGCTTTATGATGCAGCTCAAGTACTATCTTCTACAATACAGTCTTTCATAATCTCCCTAACAGCTAGTACCCTTCCTCCCAAGAGACCTTGTATTTAATAACTTGATATTTGTTCTTCACATATTTTAATATGTACTTGTTATCTCCTCACTCCCACCCTCCCTATTAGAATGTAAACTCCTTGCCAGTAAGGAGTATTTCAGGTTTTGTATCCTAGTGTCTCACACAATGTCCGGTATATAAATGTTTTCTGATTGATGAGTTGATAGAAGAAACCTCGCAGTCTTGTGCCATCAAACAAATATTTGTCCAAAATGTCATGTGGTGTAGTTAGAAAAGGCCTGGTGTTAGAGACATAAGATCCAGGCTTCTCAGAGGTAAGCTGTTAATGTTCTTATGATGGGGCCGGGGTGGGGGGTAGGGATGGGAATTCCAATTGTTTCTGACATTAAGTAGACCTAATCAGAAAATGTCAGAGTACAAACACAGAGACAGGAGAGGGCAGGACATGCCTAGGGATAAAAATGTTAGCTTGGATTTACTTAGTGTTTTCAATCAATCAATCAATAAGCAGAGGGCATGAAGATTAGTGGAGTGAAATAAAGCAGGAAAGGTAGGTTTTATTCAGATGAGAGGTCATACATGCAAGATCAGGCATTTGAATTATATGCTATGAAAAATAGGAAGTCCATTGAAAATTTTTTGTGCAGGTGAATATGTTTGTAAACTCAGTCCCAAAGTCCCAAAAGTTGTTGCAATATAGCAACAACTGTGGAATGTTAGTTTTAAAAAGATGGGCCTTTGCTTTTGAGGGCAGTAAAAGAAAAAACAATTACAGACACTACAGTGTAGCAAAAATAAGAATTTAGTTTAACTCCGTCCTCTCAAAGTAGGAGAGGCAAACAAGAAAGCAGAAAAGTAACACTATATTCAGAGGGCAATGAATAAAGTATTCTCTTTAAATGTGGATGTCAGGTTTACTGATTAGTCACTGATGATGTTTGTAACAAAGTCCCAAAGTGTAAGATTCTCTCTCCTTATTGGTGGAGATCAATGTCTCTTGCTTATGTGAAGGATCAGATAAGAATTGTTGAGATTGGGAAAGAAGAAAGCTCTTCACTTTCCTTTGAGTCTTCTTGGAGTCATCATTTGAGTATTTTGGGTGCTTCTGTCTCTGGACACTTCTGGCTTTCAGCTTCAAGAGAGATGGAAAATGCCACTTCAGATTGCTGAAATAGAAGAAGAGCTGTCAGACTGGCAGTCTCCATCAAGTTTTTTTTTCTAGCTTGCTTTTGCCTCTCTCTGTTTCTCTCCATGAATTACCTGGCTCTCACTGGTAGAGCTCCTTTACTTTGTATTTTCTGGTATATAATCTCCTATCTTCTCTGATTTCTGTTTTGCTACTGATTCTTGGATTAAGTACTTTGTGTCTTCAATGAGGAACTGGTATCTGGTGGGAAATGAGTCAAACCTTGGATAGAAAACCTGGGATCTTGCTCCCCCTTGATAATTATCAGGGATCAGAAGTTAGCTTGAACCTAAAGCCTTATCCTGCTTAGACCAACAATATTAAGGTAGCAGATAGATATTATTCTAGCCTGGTCTCTCTGAGTAGAGCAGTATGTCCTGTGGGCTTCAACCTCTTGCTTCCTCTCAGGCAGGAATTAAATAGAGATGTCAACTCTGCCTCCCTTTGAGTCACACAATAACATTCCTATACTACATATGGGAGGACAGCCCTGTGTAACACATAGGGCCATGACACATATTCAAGTCTGTTCACTGTTATTTCTGGTCAGAACATCCCCTAGGAGAGTAACCTTGAGTCAGGGACTAAAGTTTTCTCAAATCACAACTGCTAACTACAGAGTACTGGGCTTGGAGTCAGGAGTCCTAAACTCCTCAAGCTACTTACTAGCTGTATGACCTTTGGCAAGGTGTTTCTCCTGTCTGAACCTATGTTCTTATTTGGTAAAAGGATAACTGATCTAGAGCTGTAAGGGACCTCAGTGGCTATCTAATTCAACCTCCTTCTTTTACAAGAAGAAAGCTAGGCGCAGGGAGGTGCACAATGTCAGAGAGGTAGCGAGCCAGACAGAATGTAGTTTGAAACAGATAACTTCTAAGTCTATTTTGGGCAACTAGGTGGTACAGTGGATAGCATGCCAGGTCTGGAGTCAGGAAGACTTATTTTCCTGAGTTCAAATCTGACCTCAGACACTTTCCAGTTGTATGATCCTGGGCAAGTCACTTAGCCCTGTTTGCCTCCATTTCCTCATCTGTAAAAAGAGCTAGAGAAGAAAATGGCAAACCATTTCAATCTTGCCAAGGAAACTCCAAATGGGGTCATAAAGAGTTGGACATGACTGAACAAAAACGAAGTATCATTCCAGTTTTAGATATTATGAAACTTATGAAGGGGAAGGGAAGTCAAATCAAAAAGCATTTCTATTAAGTGCCCATATATACCAGGCACTGTGCCAATCATCGGGGGATACAAAGAAAGGTAAAAACAATTCCTTCCCTCAAAGAACTCACAATCTAATAGGACAGACAAAGCTTAACTTAAAAATAAATAAGTCTGTTCCCTGTCTACAATCAGGGTACCTATGTTAAGAATTCTAGCTTTGAAATCAGAGGAATTGGGTTTAAAACAATGCTCACTTAATTACCTTTGACACCGAGCATAGAGTAGAGCAGGGATTTTCACAGTGTGTCCAGGGGTGAAGGGTCTGCAAGGTCAAAACTATTTTCATCATGATACTAAGATATGATTTACTTATTAAAATACCTTTACATTTTCCAAATACATATTTGTGTGAGGCTGGATTTCTTCACACCTTTCAGCCAAAGCAACATACTGAATGCAGCTTATATGAACCTGTCTTCTAGTAAGCCAGAAATTAAAACGATTTGCTACAATATTTCAAGCAACGCCACTCTTCTAATTTTTTCTGTTTTGGAAAAGAGTGATTTTCATAAATAGTATGTTATTTATGTTAACCTAATGGATTTGCTATTTTAAAATCAGTAATAAGTTTTTTCTAAAATGTATCAGTTTTAATTTCTAATGCAGTAAGTAACGTTCTAACCCACATAAAAGCGGCCTCGGACTCAATACTTTACGAGTGCAAAGAAGTCGTCAAAAGACCCCAAAGTTTAAGAACTGCTGCAGCAGAGAATACCCCTGGGTAACAGGGACAGAATTTGCTCAATCCTTCTGGGCCTCCGTTTCCTCCTTTTAAAATGAATAGATTTGGATTGGAGAGTTTTCAGTCTTTTGGACCCTAATCAGTGACACCGTGAACTCCCGTTCTAACGCCACCCGTCTGACCTGAAACAGCCAGGGAACTCCCTCAGACGCGGGCGGGGCCCCTGGCGCATGCGCAGAGCGCACGCGCCGCTCTGGGCACAGCAAGAGGAAGGAGCCGCTTTCAGCTTTCGCCGCTGGAGCTTGCGCACTAAGGACCTCAGAGTGACTTCCGGTGCGGCCGCCTGGGGTGAATCGGGGTCGGGTTCAGGGTGGCACAGGGAAGCCAGGGATGCGGTTCCGGGGCACGGCACAGTGCCTGAGCTTCTGAGCCCTGGCTCGGGCTGCGGGGGCCGCGGGGCCGGTCCGAACCTGGCTTGGGGCAGGAGGAGAGCCCCGGAAAGTGGAGCGGAACCGGTCCTGGGAGGAGGGCCCCGGCCCAGATACCGACCCTCCTCCCCGCCCCCCGCGCCCTAGCCCCGAGGATTCCAGTAAGTGCGGAGGTGCGGAGGGAGCCGCGGGCCCACCCGCGGACTGGGCTGGTACCATTGCCCTCCTCCCACGGGCGGGCGGTGGAGGGAGGGGGTGCTGCGTGAGGACCCTGGAGTCCTCGCCTCGTGTTGGGAGCGGCAGGCTCGGGGGTGGGGCCCGGCCTGGCGTGGGTGCCCGGGCCTTCCTGTCTCCGGGGAGGAGTGCCCAGGGTTACCTCCAGTGGCACCCCTGCCCCTTGCGTTGGGAGTAGCGCTGTCCCCTCCGACCCGCAGGAAGCGAGCCTTCCTCCTTCCACAGGCGCGTGGTGGTGGTGTTGGCCTCTGCGGTACTAGACCCCAGCCTCCTTTTAACCTCTGCCTCAGTTTACTCACCCATAAAATGGGGACAGTGGTAATACCCACTTTGAAACGCTGTTGTGAGGCTCAAATGAGACAGTATCTGTAAAAAGCGCATGGCACAGTGCTTGGCGCAAAGAACGCGCTGTGTAAATTTCTTTGCCCCCTCCCACTTTGGATTTTGGGGGGGTGATGTGGATAGATCACTTCCGGGTGGAAGTAGATCGATAGTGATCTACGTGATTACGTTTCAGCGTTATCACAGCAGCTTGACAGTCAAGTCAACAAGCATTTATTGAACCCTTACAGAATGCCAATCACTGTGCAAAGCTCAGAGGATACAAAGAGATGCAGAAATGATCCCTGACCTCGTAGAGCTTACATTCTACTGGGGAAAACAACATACGGACAACCGTGTACATACAAGATATATGCACGGTGAAATGGAAGTAACAGGGGAAGAAGCACTAAGAGTGAGGACTGGGAAAGGCATTTTGCACAAAGTGGGAGAGTCTTAACCCCAGACTTAAGGGAAGTCAGGAAGCAGAGATGGCCAGGGAGAAAGGAGAGTTCCAGGCATGGGGAACAGCCGGAAAAGATATCTGGAGTTGGCCATGGATTGTCGTGAGAGACAAAAAGGCCAGTGTTGGATTTTAGAATGTGTGGGGAGGGGAAGGGGTAAAGCAAGAAGACTGGAAAGGTAGGAAGGAGCTAAGTCCTAAAGAGCCTTAGAAGCTAAATAGAATTTTCTGTTTTATTCTAGAAGTGATAAGGAGTCAAAAGAGTTTCTTGACTAGGGTTATGACGTGGTCAGACCTGAACCTTTCTTAGAAAGATCAGTTTAACAATTGAATGAAGGATGGACTGGAGTGGGGAAAGATTTCAGGCAGGGAGATAGACTAGAAAGCTATTATAGAATAGTCCAGGCTAGGATGATGATTACCACCTGGTTGGTGGTAGTCAGAAGAGAAGACATATAGGACAAATGTGTGGAGGGTAGAATGGAGAGGAGTTGAAAGGGAGGAGAATGAAGATTTGAGGATGGCAATTAGTTTTTGAGTCTGGATAACTGGGAAGGGTGCCTTTTATAGTAAAAGGGATGTTCAGGAGAGGGGAGTGTTTTGGGAAAATATAGTGAATTTAGTTTTGGATATGTCTTACAGTTGTGTCACAGACTGAGTTAAATCAGGGAAGCATCGTTGTAGAGGCAAAATTAATTCTTGGCTCCCACTCACCTTTCTTTTATTCCACTTCACACATACTCTTATTACAGTCAAATCAGCCTGCTAGCAAACTGTTCCCTATACTTGACTTTTTTCTCCCACCTAAGGTGTTTTGGTCTTTGTAGAGGCCATCCGTATCCCTCTCTGGAAGAAAGCTTTCTCATCTTAGCCTCCTACAGTCCCTAGCCTCCTTCAAAACACAGTGCAGATGTTCCTTCCATCTGACTTTCCTAATCTTCCATCTTCTGGAAATTACTTTGCATTACTTTGTCATACTTTTTGTTAACTTTAAAATACTTTACATTTACTATATGCAAAGTGTTTTGCATAACTTTAAATCACTGTGTTTCTTTCTCATGCTTTGAAAACTCCTTGAGGTCAGAAATGTTTTAGTTTAATATTCCAAGTGCTTAGCACAGTATCTTGCATATAGATGCACAATAAACATTTGTTGAATAGAAATTGGAAGGTACCATAGTATATAGCATGTTAGAGTAGCAAAGCATCTCATAATGTGTAATGTTAGAACTGAGAGGGTCCTTGGAACTTGGTATGTATACAGGATGTCCCAATAGTCTTAGTGCAAACTTGGGACATTCTGTATTTCTGTGGCCAAGCAGTAGTTTATTTAATTGCTCCACTATTTCATCTGAATGCTTCCTCTACTAACTCCAAATACAAGCCTGCCATACTTGAGAAGATAGTTCTCTTGAGTTGTTTTGCCGGTCATCACCTGTTGGCCAACTTGCTAGTGAAAAGCTATTTAAGATGACTTTAAGGCTTTTTAGAGGGAGCTGACTCCCTGTTTTCTTCTGCTTATTGGGTAAAACTTCAGAGTAAATACTGATTTTAATTTGTTGTATTTTCACAAAGTTTTCATTCAACCTGTTTTGTTTTCATTAAGTGATATTCCCTTCCCTTCCCCTCTCCCAGCAGCTTTCTAAGTACTAACACATTTAGAAAGCTGATCTGTTGCAGACATTTGCACATTCATAGAATGAAACCTACACCATCAATATCTACTAGATTTTAAGCATCAAGTGTGTATAGTAGGGGTTAAACACTCATACCCACATTACCAGCTGTGTGAAGTCTTTGAAAATCACTTCTTTAAGGCACAGTTTTCTTTAAATAGTTTATCTGTAAAATGGGGGAAAATACTTACACAGCCTGCCCTGAATGTTTTTGTTTGTATGTGCCTTTTGTTATCTTAAAGTGCTATGCCAGTAGGAGCTATTATTGTTTTTAGTCTTAAGGAAAGAGAAAGTAGGGAATAGTGAGAGTGTTGTAATGGAAATAGTGGTGGACTTGGAGTCCCAGTTTTACCACAGGCTGACTGTGTGCTCCTAGGCAAGTCACATTACCTACCTTCACTTCCCACATACCCAAATTTGTAAGATTGTATGGTATCCATAAGGTCCCTACCTCTGAATATTTTGTGGTTGACAATCTCTTTTCTGTGTTCTACCATATTGTTTTCTAAGGTCCCTTCTAGCTCTTTCTTTGAGTCTTTTCTATCCATCATTGAAACAGTAGCAAAAATGCCACTGAAGTCCATATCCATAAAATGAGCCTGAGTATTTTATGGGGAGGTATTTATCATTGTTATCACAAACATTTATTGATCTTCCACTTTGCAAGGCTCTGTGTTAGACATTAGGGTATTAAGATGTTTCCTTTTCTTATAGGGCTAACAGTCTAGTTGGTGAGCCAATTCATATGTATGATATGATGCATAATAATAGCTAACATTTATGTAGTGCTTTAAGAATTGCAGAACGCTTTTATATATTTGATCTTCACATCACACTTGAGTCAATTATTAATCAGTCACTCAGTAAGCTTTTCTTAAGCACTTACTATGTATCTGTCACTGTGCTAACGGCTGGGCTACAAAGGAAAAGGAAATACAAACCCTGTCATTGAGTTTAAATTCTAATAAAATATTATAGAATACACACACACACACACACAAACACACACACACTCACACGATGTCCCAAAGGTTTTAGTATTCAGATTTAAGCTTTAAGGAGAAAGGAGAGAAACAGGCATTTATTAAAGTGCCTTATGTATGCCAAATATTATGCTAGGCACTTTATAGATATTTCATTTGATTCTCACAACAGTCCTGGGAATTAAGTGCTATTATTATTCCCAGTTTACAGTTGAGGAAGACTGGTTAAATAACTTGATCAGGATCACATACCTAGTAAATGTCTGAGGCCAGTTTGAACTCAAGTCTTTCTTTCCAGCCTAGGCCAACCTTGTTATCTACTGTACCACCTAGTTGCCTCTTTAACACCTTAAATTTTAAGAAAAACTTTTGGAGTGCGCTGTATACATACACACATAGAAAAATCAGTACATGTGCAACAAATATAGAGTAGGTGGAAGGGACACCTCAGGCACTTGGAAAGGTCTGTAAGAAGCAGTGTCTTGTTGAATTGTCTTAGAGGAAGCAAGGGATTCCCCAAGGCAGAAGTGAAGAGGGAAGGCATTCCAGGAATAGGGAATAGCCATTGACGAGGTGCTGAGAGGGAAGATGGAGTGTTTAGTCTGAGCAACAATAAGGCCATTGTGGCTGGACTGTAGAATTTGTGGAGAGAAATAATGTTTTAGATACCAGAACGATGGAAAGGGATCACTTGTGGAGAACTTTAAATGCCAAAGAACAGAGTTTGTATTTGATCCTAGGGACAATAGAGAGTCATTGGAGTTTATTGAGGAGAAAAGTGACATGGGCTGACTTGTGATTTAGGAGAATCTCTTGACAGAGTTGTGGAGAATAGATGTAAATGAAGAGAGACTGAAAGGAGAGATTCCAGTTAGAAGTCTTTTGCTATAGTTCATGTTAGAAGAAGTGATGGGGTCAAAGATGTTAATTAGATTGTAAACTTGGGTGACAGGAAGGATGGTTATGCTCTTGATAGTACTAAGAGTTTGAAAGAGAAATGAATTTGGAGGGGAAGAGTTAGCAGTCAAGGTAGAGTTTCATGAGAATTCTCTAATGAATGGGAAGACTAGATCGTGTTGGAAAGCAGGATAGCAAGGCTTCAAGCATTTATTAAGCACTGGGAATCAGGCACTGTGCAGAGAAGGAATCAGGATATAGGGAGACTTTAGAAATTAGAAACTGGGGATGACTGTGAGAGGAAACTGGACAAGACAGGAGAATATGGGATTAAGGGTACAGGTAGAGTTGGTTTTGGCAAGCAGAAGGGCTGCTTCAGCATTAGAAACTGGAGGGAAGGAGATAATGGAGGGTAACGTCAGAGGCATGTGAAATGGAAGAGAGAAGAGAGAGTTCTTGATTAATGGTCTTAATTTGAAAAATAAAATAAATGTTATCCCTACTTTATAGATGATGAAATTGAGGTTCGTAGAGGTAGCCCAAGGGTCTTCTGCTGATGTAGTGAGTGGAATTCAAACCCATGTCTTTATGACTCTTAAGGCTAATGTTCTTTCTGCTATATCACACTGTTTATATAAAGTATACAAGGTAACATGTTCTGTTTTATAAAGGAATTAGGGAAGGCTTCCTGTAGGTGATAGACTTGAGAACAGTACCTTTAAGGAATTAAATAGGCAACAGGAGGAGAGGAGGCTTTTCAAGCAGGAAGGATTGTGCAAGCAAAGATGGGAACAATAATTGACATGTTCAAGGAACAGTGAGTGACTAGACCAGTCTGGCTGAGGTGAAGGATTCCTCTAAAGTAGTAATGGTAAATTGGTTTGGAGGAGGTGTTAGATGTCAGATTATGACCAGTGTCCAGCTGAAGAAATATTCCACAGTCCTGATCCTTAATCCTTCATATTTTAAATACATGAGTATCTTTGGGGCCCTTTACTCACTAACAAACATGTAATGATGAATGAATTAGTAAATGAAAAAGCATTTATTAAGCACATTCTGTGTGCCAAGTGCTGGGGATATCAATACAAAAGAGACAATCTCTGCCCGCAAGGAATTTACAGCTTTTAATCAGGAATGGTCACTGGAGCTATAGGGCAATTGATTGTTGATATTTCCTTTCTAGAAATGATGTTAATGTTGTTTGATAGTAATTATTGTTCACAGAGAACAAGTGGTAAGCCATGTCAGTATCTTTGCCAAGAAAACCCCCAAATGGAGTCCTAAAGAGTTGGGCCCGACTGAACGTTGTTCTCAGAGCACAAGGTGTAGAGGAGGTGGTGAAGGTGGTGCACATGCAGTGGCCTGGCAGTGGCAGTAAGGTAATTAAGTGGCAGCGTGGTTGCTGGAGGTTCTATAGGTAGAGGGTTCAGCACCAGCATTGAAGGCAAGCACAGCAGCAAAGTGTGCACCAGGTGGTATGTTGCAGTCGATGTGATTGTTCAGTTCCTGTCTCTGCCCTTAAAAAGCTTACCATCTAGCAGATGATATGTTGTGTATGCAAATAAACACAATAGGAAAGAGTTTGGCAAGTCTATTAGAGAAGAATGAACAGAGTGCTCTGCTAATTTGTATTAGGGAGAGATCACTCTTAGTTAAAGTTAGGAAATACAGTTTGGAATAGATTGTGCCTGAGTGAGCCCTTTTGAAGGATAGGTGTTTTGTTTTTTTTCTTAACAAGGTGGAGATATTTTTTCAGTACTAGACAAATACTTTAAGTTTTCAGTGCAGTTTTATATATATTAACTGTTGACAGAAAGTCTGAGTATTCTTATATTGCTGCACAGGTCTACATGTTAAAAGTTAGTGATATCATAGAATGTCAGATCTTGATGAACTATAGAACATGGAACATCTGCTCCCTTTGCATGTGAGAAAACTGAGGCCCAGAGAGTGAAAGTAAATTGTCTAAAGTTGCAGAGCTTATTAGTATAAAAGCTGGAACTTGAATCCAGGTTTACAGAACTTTTTGTTCAGTGCTTTTTCTAAACTATGAAAGCTAAATTATGAAATGAAACCCCAGCACAAACTCATTACATTTGGGAGAGGGAGAAAATATTTAAGAAAAGTTACCTTGTGTCTTGAATAAATTTGGAAGTTTTTGGGATGTTCTAAACAGCATCAGAAATTTGAGTATTTTGCTATTAAGAAAGAAAATTAACCTTCTACTAATGAGATAGGAAAAAAATGTATTTGCTTAATTATTTTTGAGCACCTATATAGACTTAATGAATCGGGAGGTTTGCATGGTAAAATGGAAAGAGCTTAAGATTCAGGGATAGTTGATGGCCTGATTGTAGTTTTCTGGCTGTGTGATGTTGAGCACATTTCTTCACCCCTCTGAACTACAATGTTCTTATCTGTAAACTGATAGTAGTAATACCAACTTGCCTGCTTCATAGATGAGACTCAAATTAGATAATGTAAAGTGCTTCCTAACTATAAAGGCTTGATACTTTTGTGATTCATATTTCTTGGTTATTCACTTTCAAAAATCTTTATTAATCACTTGTCTGCAAGTCCAGCAATGGGTAACTAGAGTACAAAGATGAAGAAATGGTATTATCTGTATCCTTGCCGATTTTATGATAAATTTGGGAGGATTTAACATAAGCTAGTCTATTATAAGGGAAAAAAAGAGAAGTTTAGACAAAGTATGAGAAAAAAAAAGATCACTTTCAGCTAGGAATACCAGGGAAGTCTGGAGAAGGAGGAGTGTAAAAGGGAGCATGATGCAGGCATTGCAGACAGCCTATTGGGTTATACAAGGGAGACTGAACAATTGGACCTATGAACAGAACAGCTTGTCCTCTGGTTTGGCTGGAAAATAGTATATGTTGAAAAGATAATAAGGAGATGAGGATGGGGCCTGTGATTCCCTAATTTACGGAAATGTTGGTTAGGGAAACTCCTTCTAACAGTGTATATTTTTTCTCTCAACTTAAAGTGTTAAGAGAAGTGCTTGGGTTACTGAGAGGTTAAATGATTTGCCCAAGGTCACATAGATTGAATGGAAAAGTAGGCTGGAGACAGATTGTGAGGGCCTTTAAGTGCAAGGATAAGGTGTTGATGGGGTAGCTAGGTGGTACAGTAGATAGAGCACCAGTGCAGGAGTCAGGAGAACCTGCATTCAAATCTCACCTCAGACACTTGACATGCAGTAGCTGTGTGACCTTGGGCAAGTCATTTAATCCTAGTTGCCTCATCCTGAGTCATCTCTAGTCATCCTGATGAATATCTGGTCACTGGATTCAGATGGCTCTGGAGGAAAAGTGAGGCTGGTGACCTGCACAGCCTTCCGTCACTCAAAACAAAGTCAAGTGCAGGTCATGTCATTATTTCTCTGATGGCATGGTCTTCTTTGGCAATGAAGGACGAACACACATAAGGTGTTGATATTTTATTCTTTAGTTAGGACAGAATCATTGAAAGTTTTTTTAGTGGTGGTGTGACATGGTCCTATACGCACATTAGGAAGATTCTTTTAGCAACCATTTGAAGACTGATTGTAGAGGTGAGAGCATGGTTGGGATAGATGGCCTCTGAGCCTTCTTCCAACTCTTAGATTCTGGGATACTCCTCTTTAAGCTAGAGATCCCTAGTTCTTTCAACTGATTGTCACTATGGAATGAGTTCCAGTTCCCTTATGCTGGTTACTTTCCTCTAGACATGTTTTAGCTTCTCAATATTCTTTTTAAAATGTGGTGTCCTGATAGGACAGAGTGCTTCAGATGGGGTCTGACTAGGTAGAGGGCACTGGAATTACCCTTGAATTCTCCACCTGAGACTTTTATCTGTGTTATTGAAGATGGCTCTAGTCTTTTCACTTTATTGTAACACTAGACACCTTGATTTTGCTAGTCAATAAACTCCGCAGGTTTTGTTCACAGCCTCTTAGTGGCAGTCTTACTTGTTGCTTGAATAGAGCACCAAACTCTTCTAATTCCCCATTTTACTTCTCTTGGTGAGAGAGTGTAGTTATTTGTGAGGGTCCATTTCAGTCTCCCTTGTATCTATATTTGTTCATTTTAGCCTCTTGGGGAAGACCTTGATGTTCAAATAATTCTGAAAGTGTGTGATGTTTTTGTTGAAGATAAACATTCAGAACTGAAAAGGAGAGTGGAGACACATAACACTGAGATAGAAATAGTCAGGGATTTCCCCGCCCAAGAACTTAATTTATTTTTATTTTAATACAAGACTGCCACAAAGAGCAAATTGAAGAATATTGGCCCCCTAGCTACTTGCTTTCATTCATACTCTGTTTTATAAGGAAATGCTATTGAATATAAAAATGAAGGGAATAAATCCCAAGTAGTCATTTAAAATTTATTAACCCAAGTTGGCAGCAACCTAGAAATATGAGGGAAAATAGATTTAATATAGGAAACGCAAAATTTGGACCAGAAGATGAAAACCATTTTCAGTAATTGAAAGGGAGAAAAATGGGGGAAATGACTTAAAAACAAAACAGAAAATCTGGAAACAGTACAGGGTGGTAGAAAGCCATTGGAATTAAATTACAGTGATCGCTTGCCATATAGATTGGCTGTTAAGTTACATTTTTCTGTAACTCTATATAGTGCTAGTTTTATACCATACCAGACCTGAGTATCCTTTTTATGAATATGCCTTTATTGTTGATTTAGAGCAAATGGACTGATTGTAGAAAGCATTTAAAAAAGGTACTGTGTCTCTTTGTTCCCAGTAGTCACATTCAAAAGTACAGTATTTAAAAGGAAAGAGTGTCAGAAGAATAGGTACAGAGTTCTTGGGGGGAATGGGCTTCTTTTATTTAAGCCAATCTCAATATTTCTCTTTTGTGGCACCATCAAATATTCAGTTCCCCCATATTCAAAACCTTGGGACTGTCATTGACCCTTCCCTCTCACTCACCTCTTATATTAAATCTGTTATCAAGTCCTGTGGGTGCCACCCTCTTTCTTTTCCCTCCTCCTCTCTATACTGTTATTATAGTTCCCTATGACCACCTCTTTGCCCATGCCTGGGAGGAGATCAGATATTCAGCTTTATATTCCCTGGAACCCTGTGTCCTCATCTTCATCTTGGCCATTTTTCACCTGTTTGCCCCATCTTCCAAACCAGAATATCAGAGGTTGTACTCATGAGTTGCTGAACCACTCAGCTCTGTACTTCTTGTGACCATGTGCCCATATCTTCATTATGGCCATTTTTTTCCATTTCCCTGTTTGGAGGGTACTCTTTTTACCTCTTGTTATAATCAAATAAATACTGTTATTTTATCTGGAAAGAGCATGTGAGTGAGCTGCTCTATTCTCACCATCCCTATGGCTTCTTAGATCAAATGTGTTTCCCTGGCCACCACTTACCTTTATGTGTTGTCTCTTGTTAGAATGTAATGGTAGGAATCTTTGTTTTTATCTATGTATCCTCAGTAGTTAACACAGTGCTTGGCACTGTGATAAAAGCATAATAAATTCCAAAAATATGGAAAGGTTGATGATCATGTTAGTAAGTTCCCTCATAATAACACCTTGCCAAATGCCGTGTCTTTGTGAAACCAGTTAGTCAGGTGTGTGGCATAGTGGACCTTAGAGGCCAGTTAACATTTTATAAAGAGGAAACTGAGGATCAGATGAACTGAAGATTGCTTAAGCTCATGTATGTTGGATAGTGAGTATCGAGACCTAGGATTCAGATGCAATTCGTCACGTTTCGTATCTGATATGCCTTACCCTCCACCAAGTTGTTGTGGGAATATGAAGAAAACATAGATGGGAATGCCTCAATTTGACATTTTTAAGTGATATTGAATATGGCAAATGATGATAATTCCAGTTTCCTTTTGGCTTTTTTTTAAAGAGATGAATATTAAAGACTAAAGAATGTATTAATTTCTTTGTTTTTTGGTAACTGATTAGTAAAAGCATGAATATTAAAATGCCACTATGAATTGTTACTTTTCCCTTTTTATTCTCTCCTTAATTAGTATGTGCTTCATTATTAAGATGGCAATGGTTCCAGCATGTACAGTCAACCCGAAATGGCGAGATAATGTTATTTTTATATGCCTACTAAGTTCATTATAATTCTCCTGTACATAGGTTTAAAAAAAAAGACAACATAACCATGTATTGTAAAAATTTAACGAAGTGTTTGAGCCTATTTAGATTAGGAACATATCTGGCAAGATGCTTCTTTTGCAAACAGCCTCTGTCCAAAGCCTTCTGTATATTATCAGAATGAAAAATGACAGCACTTTGTCATCTGTTCAAATTGATATTGCACTCTTTGCCGTGACAGCTGAAAAGGCCCACAGGTGTCATATAAGGAGGTGACCATGTTGTCATATTTCATTTCGGCATCCCTCTGCAAAGCCATAATTACCTAATTAGGTTGTTAATTAGGAGATTAGCATTTCACTATATTGATAGAATGCTCTTTGTCGGCATGAGGCTACATACAGATTTTTGTGAGTTCTAATTTATAATCTTTGCATCTTTTGGACTTATTTATTTGCAGAAGATTCCAGTCTGGGGTAAGCCAGCTTTCCGGAGAAGCAGTTTGTTTATAAGATAATGAAGGCTTGATTATTGCATTGATGTTTCCTCCTTAAAAAAAATGAGCAGAATTAAGGAGGTGGCCTCCTCCCCAAATGGCAATAAAAGCTAGGCAGTTGGTGTAACATGTATCCTTATTATCATAGAGAATAAAACCATAGTTGGAAGCCAGTCATTTCCCCTTTCTACTTCACAAAATCATTGAGTAAAGTCCTTTGTAAACCTTTAAAACATACAGAAATGGGAACTGGTATTTCTGATGCTACTACTGTCGCTAGCTAGTGTGTGAAACTTTGAGCTCAGTACTTCCCCTCATCTGTTAAATGGGGATGATAGTTCTTTTTTTTTGAAATGTTTATTTATTTACTTTTACTTCTCAACATTTATTTCCACATGATTTAGAGTTCCACATTTTATCCTCATCTCTCCCCTCCCTCCACCCCCAAACACCATGTATTCTGATTACCCCTTCCCCCAATCTGCCCTCCCTTCTATCATACCCCTCACTTCCCTTATCCCCATCTTCTTTCTTTTCTTGTAGGACAAGGTAGATTTCTATACCCTATTACCTGTATTTCTTATTTCCCAGCTTTATGCAAAAACAATTCTCAACATTTGTTCCATTCCAACTTCTCTCCCTTTGTCCCTCCCCACCCATCCCCACTGAGAAGGCAAGCAATGCAATATAGGCTATATATGTGTAGTTTTGCAAAAGACTTCCATGATAGTCATGTTGTGTAAGACTAACTATTTCCCTCCATCCTGTCCTGCCCCCCATTTATTCTATTCTTTCTTTTGACCTTGTCCCTCCCCAAAAGTGTTTACTTCTAATTACTCCCTCCTTCCATTTGCCCTCCCTTCTATCATCCCCCCTTCTCCCCTACTTTCCTGTAGTGTAAGATACATTTTCATACCAAATTAAACGTGCATGTTATTCCCTCCTTAAGCCAAATGTGATGAGAGTAAGCTTCACTTTTTCCCTCTCACCTCTCCCCTTTTCTGCTCCATTGAAAAAGCTTTTTCTTGCCTCTTCTATGCGAGATAATTTGCCCCATTCCATTTCTTCCTTTCTTCTCCCAATATATTCCTCTCTCAATCCTTAAATTTTATTTTTTTAGATATCATCCCTTCCTATTCAACTCACCCTGTACCCACTGTCTATATATATATGTGTATACTCCCTCCAACTTCCCAAATACTGAGAAAAGTTTTGAGAGTTACAGATGTGATCTTTCCATGTAGGAATGTAAACAATTCAACTTTAGTAAGTCCCTTAGTGTTGTTCTTTTCTGTTTACCTTTCCATGCTTCTCTTGACTCTTGTATTTGAAAATCATATTTTCTGTTCAGCTCTGGTCTTTTCATCAAGAATGCTTGAAAGTCCTCTATTTTATTGAATTCCATTTTTTTCCCCTGAAGTATTCTACTCAGTTTTGTTGGGTAGGTAATTCTTGATTTTAATCCTAATTGCTTTGACTTCTGGAATATTATATTCCAAGCTCTTCAGTCCCTTAATGTAGAAGCTGCTAGATCTTGTGTTATCCTGATTGTATTTCCACAATACTCAAATTGTTTCTTTCTGGCTGCTTGCAATATTTTCTCCTTGACCTGAGAACTCTGGAATTTGGCTACAATATTCCTGCAAGTTTCTCTGTTCAGATCTCTTTCAGGAGGTGATTGGTGGATTCTTTCAATATTTGTTTTACTCTGTGGTTCTAGAATATCAAGGCAGTTTTCCTTGATAATTTCAAGGGAGATGATATTTAGGCTCTTTTTTTGATCATGGCTTTCAGGTAGTCCCATAATTTTTAAATTATCTCTCCTGGATCTATTTTCCAGGTCAGTTGTTTTTCCAATGAGATATTTCACATTGTCTTCTATTTTTGCCTTCTGTTGTAATTTCTTGGTTTCTCATGAATTCCTTAGCTTCCATCTGCTCCATTCTAATTTTTAAAGAACTATTTTCTTCAGTGTTCTGAACCTTCTTTTCCATTTGACTAATTCTGCTTTTTAAATATTTCTTCTCTTCATTGGCTTTTTGGACCTCTTTTGCCATTTGAGTTAGTCTATTTTTAAGGGTGTTATTTTCTTCAGCATTTTTTTGGGTTTCCTTTAGTGAGCTGTTGACTCGCTTTTCATGATTTTCTTGCATCTCTCTCATTTCTCTTCCCAATTTTTCTTCCACCTCTTACTTGATTTTCAAGATCCTTTTTGAGCTCTTCCATGGCCTGAGACCATTGCATATTTATTTTGGGGGCTTTGGATGCAGAAACATTGACTTTTGTGTCTTCCTCTAATGGTATGTATTGTTCTTCCTCATCTGAAGGGATAGAAGAAAATACCTGTTCACCAAGCAATTTAACTTTCTACAGTCTTTCCCCCCCCATTTTTGGGCATTTTCCCAGCCAGTTACTTGACTTCTGAGTCCTTTGTCAAGAGAAGGGTATATTCTAGGGACTTGTAAATTCTCAGTTCCTCCATGGTGGCCCAATCAAGGAAGGGGAGTTTATTCCTCTCCTGGTCTGCGCACTGGTCTGGGAGCAACCAAAAACTTTTCTGCCCAGGATCTGCAAGTAGAATTCCCTTTCCATAGCCACCTCTAGCTCCACTCTGCTAGCATTCCTCCTCCCTGCCAGGGCCAACACCCAGGGCTGTGATCTAAATCAGCTGCTCAATTCCCCTGGGGTCTTCAGGTGGAGGGCTCCAAAAATGAACCCCAATGGGGCCAGACCATGTTCTGTTCTCACCCAGGTGAAAGAGCTTTCCCGCTGACCTTTGAAGCTATCTTTTGCCTTTGTGGGTTGAGCAATCTGACAACTGCAGCTGCTGCCTGGGATTCCAAGCCCTGAGGTCCGCTCCAGTCCTGTTCCTGCTGGTGCCACACAGTTGGTGCTGCACTGTGCTCCATGGGCTGTGCTCAGCTCTGATCCAGGTGTGATAGACCTTTCCTGTTGGCCTTCCAGGCTGAATTGGGCTAGAAATCTCTTTCACTCTGTTGTTTTGTGGCTTTTGCTGCTCTAGAATTGGTTTAAAGTCATTTTTTACAGGTATTTTATGGAATATGGGGGAGAGTTTTTACAGATTCATCCTTCTACTCTGCCATTTTGACTCCACCCCCAGGATGATAGTTCTTTCACTAGCTACCTAGGAGGTCCTCATGGGAAATATCCCATGTAGATGGATCTTAGGTTGAAAACATTCTTTCGATGCCTACTGCATACAAGACACAGTGCTAGGTGCTAGTTGAGAAATGAAAGTTTATTTCAGTAGCTGTAAAAGGTTAGACTTAGGTTGAGCTGCAAAATGGTGTGATGGAGTTTAAAGGTCCTTTGGACTTGCAGCCAGAAGATGTGGGTTCAAGTTTTGGTTCCAGCAGTTAATAGCTGTGTGATCCTGGGCAAATCACCTCACTTTTGAGCCTCATTGTTCTGTTCACAATATGGAAACAATAATCCTTGTGTTCCAAACTTCACAAGGGTGTTGTTTAAAAAAAAAAAGCAGTTTGCAAAGTGTTATGTTCTAACAAAATGTGGGCACATACTATATTATAAATAATAATTAAGGATTTAATGATATATAAAAATAATGACAGCGTGTTATAGTAAATCGAGAGCCAGGTTACAGTCAGGAAGATCTGGGTTCAAGTATTGCTTCTGACACAATTGGCCTGCATAGCCTTGGGCAAGTCACATTAGCACCTCTTAGTGCCTCAGTTCTCTTAAGATTCTTAAGTTAAGGGTACTGACTAGAGGGAATTTCCTTATCAGGAGTTCCATTTACTAATGAAATCTCATGGTAACTTTTTAGTTTTGTTATATGCTAACATTTGTTACTTCAGATTTATAAATGTTCAATGGGGGCCTTCTCTGAGATGCCTCATTTGTGGTGTGGTTGTGACACTGGTTCAAATGTGTCTTCCCCAGGTCTGTCATGATTAGTGTATTCTGCAGGTCCTACTGAGTGAGCTGGAAAGGCTTTGGGAGTTGGCTGGGAACTCATTGTGTATTTCTCAAGATCAGCCCAAGTAAGAGCTAAGAGATGGTTGGATATCAGGGAATGAAAGAATGGTTTTGCAAACAGTAAGTCTTTTACTAAGGCATGGAGGGGTTAAATTATAAACTTCTAGTTGAATATTTTGATATATTCAAAAAAGGAGAAACTTATATAAAATATAATTGTTTTAAATGTCTTAAAATATTAAATATAAGCTAACTACTTCAGAATGGATCTAGTTTGTTTTCTTCTATCTAGTTTGTTTTCTAAAGGCTTATGTGTCATACCTTTATGTTTTATCTTTTGGCTGCTTGCTGATAGTTTTGCTTAATAACTGTAATGAAATCAAATTCTGCAAACCTTTGTAAAATGACTACTATTTCGAGGGATTTTACTAATAGTTGGAGATAAAAGAATGTCAGACAGTTACAAACTTTTCAGGAATTTGAAATGGCAAATGAATTATGCAGTATGTTCCAGTACTTGCAATGACAATCATTTTGTAGTAAGTTCTCTACAACATTTTTTTTCTTTTTAAGGATGATATTAATATAACCCATCTTTTCAGTAATTCAATATTTTAAGTGTTTGCATTTTAAAAATACCAAATACTTGTATTGTAGAATGTAGACTATAGATTTAGAGTTGGAAAAATTGTAGAGGCCACCAAGTCTGATCCCCTCATTTAACAGATGAGAAAATTGAGACACAAAGAGGTTAAGTGACTTGCCCAGGGTTATATACTACTAGTAAGTGGCTGAGGCAGGGTTTGAACTCAGGTCTTCCTGACTCCAGGTCCTGCTCTATCCATTCTGCCACCTAACTGCCTGCATCAATAAAGCATTGCTGCCCAGTGTTAAAATCCAGTTTTCTGACTACCAGAATGTGCCCTTCACACAGTAGTATGGCAGATAAAGTCTTAGGTGTCTTTTCTGTAATAGTTGGCTTCTTTAAGAAGCACTTATTAAATCCTTAATTGTGTGTGGTAGTATTGTGTACTAGCCAGAGAACATGGTGACGGTGGGTTGCTGTTGTGGTGTGTGTGGCCCATTTTTTGTTTTCAACCCAATAGGACTATATAAATGTGAGTTGTTAATATTAGCAACTAGTAATACTAATAATGGTCTTAGTGCTTATCTCTCTAAATTAGTTACACCTTTCACATTAGTTACTTTTCACAATATATACCTAAGTTTTGTGAAAGAACTTAATTCAGATTTGGATCTGTCTTTGCTCATTACTTAGAATCTGAGAGCTGGAAAGGATCTTAAAGGTAATCCTAGCCTACTTTTTGCTTGGTTACATGAACTCTGTCTACAACATTCCTGACATCTTGACATTTCCAATTTCCAGTTTGACATATCCAGTCACCTGTGGGACATGCTTACCTGGGTACTGTTTAGTACCTCAGATTTTGCATGTTCAGTACTGAGCTTCCCCTCCAAACTAGATGGTCTTCTAGACTTTCTTATTTCTGTTAATGATATTAGCAAGTTTTCCTGTTGTCCAGACTAGAAACATTAGTACCCACTTTCAGTTCAGTTCCACAGTGTTTATTAAATGCCTGTGATATGCAAAATGCTTTGTTCATGAGGGAAAAACAGATGAAATAAGATAAAATTCTAAGATCATATCATAGAATTGAAATTACTTTAGAAATCATTTAGGTCAATCTCCTGTTACAGATGAGGAAATTAGTGGCCAAAGAGAATGTAACTTGACGAAGGGCACTCAGGTAAGCCAAGCTTTTATTTCTTTTTTCTTTTTTTGGGGGGGAATTCCTCATTTAATTGCATCTTGTATATCTTATACAAACATGATAAATGTTTGTGTCACATATATCCACACTTAACTTTTTTGAGTTTTTCCTATCAATTTTATCACAGGATTTTATTTCAGATCTTTTGACTTAATCCAGTGGGGTCTACACTGTCCTCAGACGCTTACAGTTGAAGTGGGGAGAGGGAAAGATAAGATGTAGTAAAAAATGTTTTCTATTCTTCACTCAGGTTGCTTTTCATCTACTCTGTATATATTTAATTTTTTGTTTCCTTTATTAGAATATGAATTTCTTGCAGCAAAGACTGAATTTTTGCCCTTTTTTGTATCTCCCAGTGTCTACCACAGTGCCTGGCACATAGTAGTTGCTTAACAAATGTTTGTTGACTTAACTTGACTTCCTTACCACTTCTAGAAAAACTGTCTAGTATGAGAGGAACTGACTGATGTGATTGCTGAGCCACTATCATAGTGAAACATTTTAGAGTAGAGTTGTCATGCCACCGTAGAAGACCTAATATGTCATTGGTTTTAATAAAAGGAAGTGTGGAACATTAAGCTGTAGGCAAGTGAGTTTGGTAATTTCTGGCAAAACTCTAGGGTTGACTTGAGATCTTTTAGAAAGGGAAATGACAGTCATGAAGAACCAACATGTTCAAGAACAGGTCTTGCCAGACTAATGTTATTTTCTTTTTATGCCAGAACTACGAGACTGGTTGGATCTGGGGACTGCCCCACACAGACTATGTATAGATTTCAGCATTTGACAGTCTTATGCTATACTTTTGGAGAAGATGGAGAAGTATGGGACAAATGATAGCATTTGTTCACGTGGATTTGGAACAGGTTAAATGATTAGACACAAAAAGTAGTCATCAGTGATTTGATGTCAGCTTGGAGGTAGTTCGGTCCATGACCCTCGGTTGGCTGACATTTTAGTTAGGATTTGAATTGCTTTGAACAGTGGTATAGATGGCATTTTTGTCAGCTTTGCATATGATGTGAAACTGGGAGTCGTAGTTTACGTGGTAATTTTTTTAAAAGTCTTAGTGGTCCAAATCTGAAGATGAAATTTAATGAAGATAACTAAGTTTTTAGAGTTGTATTTGAGCAGCAAGGTGGTGCAACAGATAGAGTGCTATGCCTAGAGGCATGAAGACTTATCTTTCTGAATTCAGATGTGACCTCAGATACTTACTAGCTGTGTGGCCCTGGCAAGTCACTTAACCCTATTTGCCTCAGTTTCCTCATCTGTAAAATGACCTGGAGAAGGAAATGGCAAATCACTCTATTGTCTTTGCCAAGAAAACCCCACTTAGGCCACGAAGAATTGGACATGACTGAACAATAGACTTGTATTTAAAAAGTCAGGGGAAATGTGACTAGACAACAGCTTGTACAAAAAAAAGTCTAGAAATTTGGGTGGATGGCAAACTCCACGCAGGTCAGTATTGTGACACGACAGTCATGAAAACTAACACTGTCTTAAGCTACGTTAAGAGAGGCTGAATCTTCCAATCCTTTGCCTTGGTCAGACGACATTGGAAATACCAGTGTTCAGTTCTGAGGATCAGAAAAAAGTCACTAATATGCACTACCATTTCCAAAAGAGGGTCATAACTAGGTTGGAGAGGAGAATGGAAATTATCTTATATGAAGATCACTTGAAGGAGGTGGGAATGTTTTACTTAGAAAAGACTTGGAAGATTGCCCTTTAAATACTTGAAGACAGCTATCATTTCAAGGGGGAATTCTCTCCTTGGCTTTAAGGGCAGAATGAGAAGCAATGCCCGAAGTTGCAGAAAGGTAGATTTAGCGTAGGAAACCCTAACAATAAGCTTTGGCTCATTTTGAGGGCTGCTGGTTTCCCTTCTTCGTCAGGGATATTGTAAAGGGGATTCCTGCTTTGTTATTGGAAAGGACTGTAGGTATTCTTTAAGATTCTGTGATTCTGTGAGTGGTGTAGACTAGAACTACCTGAGGGCATATGATAGTAGTTCAGATAGTAGTCCATGCGATACTATACGGTAACTAACTATTCCACAAAATATCTGGGGAAGCACTCCATGTTATAAAGGTGAATCCTAGATTCTCAAAGACTTTGTTAGTTGAAGGACATATTTCTTTTACGTGTACTGTACTTTATCTTTACATTATCTTTGTTCATACTCTTCCTCGTGCCTTCCACCACAATCTTTACATGTATAAGTGATCCCATTCTATTCCGTCTTCTACAGATTGCCCATCTTCCCTTCTCTCACGAGTATTGTCTCTCTTTCTACTGGTACTTTCTTACTGCTTACCATCATGCCCATGTTTCCCTCACTAGTTCTCACCCTGTTTTCTCTTCCTTTTCATGTTTAAACTCTTTGCAAATGCTATAATTAGTGACTTGACTTCTTTTCTCTTTACTCTTTTCTTAACTCTTTGCAGTTTGGCTTCCAGCCTCATCATTCAACTGAGACTGCTCACTCTGATGTTACCAGTGATCTCTTAATTGCCAGTTCTGTTGACCTTTTGAGTCTTCATTCTTCTTGACTTCTCTTTAGCCCTAGATGCTGTTGACTACCTTCTTCTGTCTGATACTGCTTCTCTGGGTTTTTGTTACACTACTCTGTACTTGTTCTCTTCCTACCTGTGTAATGTCAGTGCAGTACCCACAGCAGCTGCTGTGGGTATGCATGCATATTTCCAGGGTAAATTCACAAAATATAAACTCCCTTCCTCAAAGATGAAATCAAAATATTTATTCAGATACCAGAAGACCAATTCCACCATGTTAACAAGGAAATTTATACACATTACCTATACAAGGAACATTGCCATCCCCACAGATAAAGTCCCCTAGACAAAATTTCACCCTCTCTCACTTGTGCTAACTGCTCTGCCTCAGCTCTCTCTGTCTCCCAACTCTGCCTCACTCTCTGCTCTGCCCTTCCTGCCTGTTTGGCGAGCTCCTCCTACCATTGGCTCCATGTAACTCAGGCTGTGGTCTGGGCCAAATCTCAAAGCAGGTCATGTGGGACTATTAAGGGTCTGGGAAGATTTTCAAATTCTCTTACCATTACAGCCTGTCTGCCTGATCCTTCCCAGTCTCTTGCTGGGCCTTCATTTAAGTGAGTGTCCCCTAAGGCTCTATCCTGGACCCTCTTCTCCCTCTATGCTACACTTGGTGATCTCCTCAGGGCCCGTGGATTAAATTAACATCTCTATGCAGATGATTTTTAGATCTATTTATCTTGCCCTAACCTCTCTCCTGACCTCTAGTCTCCATCTCCCAACTGTATTAAATGTCTTGAACTGGATATTCTGTAGACATCTTAAACTCAAATGTGCTCCCCCGCTTCCCCCCATCACACATTCAGTAAACTTGAGTGGTTCCCTATCATCTCCAGGATATAGTATCTTGTTTAGCATTTTAAACCCTTCATGGCCTGAATTCTTCCAGTCTCTCCACTCTTCTTACATTTTACACTTTCCATTTCCCCCACCTACTCTGTAATGCAGTGATGTTGGCCTTACTTTTTCTTATACACAATCTTTCACCTCTAAACTCTTGGCATTTTCACTGACTGCCCCAGTGAAAGAGAATTCTGCTGAGAGTGCCCTGCCTAGGACTCTCTCCTTCCTCATCTCTGCCTCTTCCTTCATTTAAAAGAAGCCTTTCCCAAGCCCTTAATGCTAGTACCTTCCCTCTTGATTATCTCCCGTTTATTCTGTCTATATCTTATTCCAATATAATTGCCTACTTGTTGTCCCTCCCCTTCCCCTTTAGACTGTGAGCTCTTTGATTTTCATCCCCTGTGCTTGGTACTTTGCCTGGCACACAGTAGGTACTTAATAATTTTTTCTTAACTCAACTTGACTCATGCCTGAAATGCCTTCCTTTTCACCCATTACTCCAGTCTCTGGAGATGTGGATGATTCTCAGATCTACCTGTCTTGCCCCACTCTCTCTGCTGACCTCCATTCTCAAGTCTCCAGTTATCTTTCAGACATCTGGAATTGGATGCTCAATATGTCCAACAATGACCTTATTATTTTTCCCCCCAAACCCTGCTGCATACCTTCCCAGTTATTATAGAGGGCGTACTATCCTCCCAGTCTCTCAGGTTCACAAACCAGGAGTAGTCATGGATTCCTCACTATGTCTCACCAATATTCCCCTTCCCCCTAGTCTGTTTCTTAGTCCTGTCAGTGTCAGCTTTGCATCAGGAAACCTTATTCTCCAACATTTGATTCAGTGACTCTAGCTTCTTGGCTATTCCACAAATTAGATATTCCAACTCTCCACTTTGGGCATTTTGTCTGGCTGTGTCCCATCATTGGAATGTTCTCCTTCCCTCCTCTGCTTTGACTACTGACCATCCTGACTTGCTTTATGTCCCAATTAAAATTCCACCTTCTACTGAAGCCTTTCCCAAATCCCTCTTAATTTCAGTGCCTCCCCTCTGTTAATTATTTCCTATTTTTCCTGTATGTTGCTTGCTTTGTATATATTTGTTTGCGTGTTCTTTCCCCCATTAGGTGTAAACTTGGGGACAGGGACTTTGGGCTCTTTTTGTAGCCCTAGCCTAGCAATTAGCACTGTCTGGCACATAATAGGTGCTTAATAAATGTTTATTGATTGATTGCTGAGCATGTCAGTGATTTCTAAAAATGGTGAAGGATCAGAGTGGTCTACAGATTTGGAGAAAGACAAATGTCCTGATCTTCAGAAAAGAGAAGAATGGAATCTGTAGGGCCAGTGACTTTGGTTCTTGACAAAATCTAGTATGCATTATTACAGAGGTGGTTAATGAACATCCACAGAACAATCACTTAGAGCCCCATGGTTTCAGTAGCAACAGGTCAGGCTAGATTAGCTTTGTTTCCTTTTTTGACAGAGTACTAAGTTGGTAGATCAGAGTAATACTATATAATTTATCTAGATTTGAACAAAGCACTTGAAAAAAAATACTGGAAAGAAGTTTACTTTTTAAGTGCTTTGTCAAAACTTAACATTGAATAGCAATACCAATAACTAAACTTGCTCAGTAACTTTACATTTAGATTAATTTCATTACACAAAATATTATAATATCTGTTTAGTTATTAAAAGGCTACGTCAGGAGTCTTTGTCAATTCATTTTTATACAAGGACTAACAGTTTTTAGTATATACTCCATTCTTTTAGTTCTGCCTGTTTATACTTTGTGGTATTTTGTTGTTGTTCTAGATTTCTTTTTTATCTTAATTATATTACAATATACTTATCTTAATTGTATTATAATATTTTATTATTGAAGTTTAGCCATTGACCTGTTGTTAGGGCGTTAATAGGTTTTTTCAATTACATGTGGTGTTGCTATAAAATTTTTAAACCAATAGCCCTTTTTTGTTTTTGATCGTATTTTCATGGTTGGGGGTGGTGTAGTGGGTGCCAAAAATCACATAGTTTTTAAGCCAGTAAACTTTAATTTGACTGTTCACATGTTAATTGTGAAATCCTTGTCAGTGAACAAGAAGTTGAATATATTGCTGGAGGAGTTGAATCATGTCAGTCTTGATATTTTTTCTATAAATGAAGGCAGAAAAAAAGAAACTTGTAGTTAAATGGAAGGGTGGGGTCTCAGGCTCCTTGGAGCAAAAAGAGAAACTGGAGAAAGGAGTTTTATCATGTGACCCAAGCCTACAAGGAATGTTTTATGGGACATTTGGTCACCTCATATTGGTAGTACTAATAAGGTATTTGCAAAAAGTCCACCATAAAAACAGTGGCAATTTATACTGCAGCACCAATTGCTGAGGATGAGGTGGTAGAAAAATTTAATGGAAAGCTTGATAAGACTCTCCAGATAAGTCTACATTCATTTTTATACTTGGTGATATTAGTGTAAAGCTGGGAGTTGGTGAGGATGGGAAGAAGTTTATGAGAAAGTATACTTTAGGAGAAAGAAATTGAAGAGACCAAAGATTTTAGATTATATAAAAGCCATGTACTTTTAAACAATGAACAATTTATTAAAAAAAAAAAATTGATAGGTGCTGAATCAGGCAAGTACCAAACTACATCACAAAATTGAATTCATTTTAACAGATAGGAAAAGATTTATACACATGAAGGTAATCCTTAAGTCAATTTATTAAAACAAAAAGAGAAAAAGTAGTAATGAGGTTATTTGACAAGCTAATGAAAAAAAAGAAATGGACAACAGATATCTTATTGATGGTGACAAATAATGTCATCCAGTATTTGAACTATTGTAAATTATTTGTTTCAACAAGGAGACCAAAGGAATCCAGAAAGAACCTTAGTCAGCAAACATTTGACTTGGCAAATGAAGACAGATGGTTGCCAAAGGAAGTAGTGCTTTAGAAAAAACTCATCTTTAAAATTTTATGAACAGTATGGTCACATAGAATGGAGGGCAAAAGTAGTCTTAAGAAAATCTGGCAAATTATCCAACTAAAAAAGACCTTCCCAAGGACATTCAAGGAAGAAAATGGAAACAGGACTACAGACAGAAGAAAAGGGGAAAAGATTTACAAAAATTATAACAACTGTTATCTCCACCATGGTTGAACCCTTTTGTCATAGTAACTGAGATGCTTATACATAAGTAGAAATGACACTAGAGAGAATAAAAATGGGAAAAGCTGCTGGATTGAGTCAATTGAGTCAGTCTAACAGCTTTTCCCATCTTGGATCAAGAAGAGATCCATGTTAGAAGGGATACAGTTGTGAGGATATTAAAGGACTGACATAAAAAGGAGGGAAAGATACAAAAGTATGGAAAAGACTTTGAACTTTATTGATTCTGAAAAATAGTGACCAAGAAAACAACTATTGCCTTGTAGGCCTATTTCTCTTTCTATGCAATTTTTATGAAAGTCATCTATCCATGAATTGATGGCATTCCAATGAAGACAATAAGGAAAAAGCAAGATTTCACAAATGATGTTCAATAGTGGATTGTTACTATTTCACAGTTGACTGAAAAATGTTTAGGATATAAGATTCCATTGTGCTTATTTTTTGATTATGCAAAAAACATTTGACCTAGAATATCAAATTTCTGCCTTATAAGAACTTGCAACAATGTTTCTCCCATCCATATAACAAAATCATTTAAAATTCATTGAAAGACTTATCAACAAACATAATCCTGTTCACTGACCCTCTGATAGTAAACATCAGGTGAGGCATAAAACAAGGGAATGTAGATTAATCATTAGTGTTAAACATTGTGATGTGTGAGATACAGCATAGAGTACAGGTAAGAAAGTATTCCTTGTGGATGGTGAGTTGCCCCAGAAAGTACTGTTTGTAAATGACATTGTGATGGTTACATCAGTTCCCCCAAGGTATTGTAGAGCCTTCTAAAAAGATACATAATCGCTTAAAGGAATTTGACTTCTCCACTCAGGAAAGGCAAAATTAATTACCCAGATTTCAACCCAGATTGTACACTGAATGTACAATTGTGTGGAGCAGCAGTCCATTAACTTAAAATTTTTTTTATGTTAACTGTTTCCCTATGATTATTTTTCTTTTTAACCATTTATATTTTATTCTTTTAAAGACATTCTGTAAAAAGGTTCATGACAGGAAAAAAAAAGATTAAGAACTCTTTCTTTAGGGCTTGTCCAACAGTATGTGTATCTGGGACAGACAGTACTAAATATAGGATTTGTCCAACAGTATGTGTATCTGGGACAGACAGTACTAAATTGATTGAACTGGGCCCAGAGTTGGAAAGGAGAAGGTAGTGAGCTGGGATTGCTTTTGGGAAATTGCAGAACACTTTTACTGACCCATAAGCTTTCTATAACATCAGAGGCCCATATTTTCAATACATTTTTGTCATATTGCTGTATGTCATACACCAGTGCTTCCAGAGAATTAAAGATGAGAATCTTACAGAGGGTAGCATAAAGGTGTATGGACAGGCTGCAAGCTAGAACCATTGAGAAACTCTGAAGAACAGGACTAAAGAATGTCATCAGTGAATGGTACATTAGAGAAGATGGGTTCCTCATGTTTTGAGAGTGAAGAATGACAGGTGGATAGCCAGTGTGCTCCTTGATACCCTTAAAATAGTTGGAGGAAAGTGAAGGCTTCCTGCATAGTGGATGGACCCACCACACCAGACTTTTTGGAGGATGGGAGCTAGAGCTACATAGGCATGGACAGGTTGCTATTTGTATTGTTTAGGGAAATTCCTGAATCAATGAGGTCACAGATCCATTTGAGTATTTGAAAATACCAAATAGTTTTGATGATTACTACTTTACAGTATTGTTTGAGGTCCAGTAATGTTGGGGCCCCCTTTATACGTTCTTATTTTCATTATTTCACTTGAGATTCTTGCCTTACAGATGAATTTTGTTGTTATTTTGTCTAGTTTAGTAGTTCAAGCATATTCCCATTTTTGAGGTTAAATAACAAAATCTCCAGGTGAATTTAGATAGCTGCCTCATTTTTACTGTATTAGTATGGCCCAAGCTACTAACTGTGAATATCTCTGATTATGTCTTTTGCTTCTATAAAGAGGGTTTTTGTAGTTTTATTCAATAGCAAATAATGTAAGCCTTTAGTATAACTTGATTTCTCAGTTATTTTTTACATTTTTTTTTATTCTGAGTAAAATGTCTGTCTCCTGCTGAATTTTATTAACAATATACAAGAAAAAATGGATGATTTTTGAGATTTTATTTTATATTCTTTTACTTCGCTGAAGTGAATTTTTTTGATTAATACTGTTGAATCTTTAAAATTCTCTAAATCTAAATTTAGATTTAGACATTATTTTACTCTCAGACATTATTTTACTTCTTGATTATGCATATTCCTTTATTCTTGTTTTATTGCTGTTGCTATCATTTCTGTAACTACATCACATTACAACAAGGACAGTGGAAATCCTTGCTTTACTCTTGACTTTATTGGAGAGACTTCTAGTAGTTCTCCATTTTAACAAATGTAAATCCTTGATTTTAGATATATTGTTTATCATATAAGAAACTGTTTATTCCTATACCTTTCATTTATTCGTATAGAAAAAGTGGAGCAGTATAAGCTAGATTAATAGAAATAGATTCAGTATTGATTGGTCAGACCCTTCCCCCTCCAGAGTAGTTATTAATGGTTTGATGATGATTTAAAGGTCTCTAATGGAATACTGCAGACCATCTCTGGTTGATTGGTCTGGTGATCTTTAATTTTATAAATTATATGAATAAATGTGGAGATGGCAAACTTATCAAAATATCAAATGACCCAAACCTGTGTGAGATTGTTGCTACACTGAATTAAAGAATTATTCAAATTAGTCTTGACAGGCTATTGGGCCTAATTTTATAAGATGAAATTTAATAGAGATAAATGTAAAGTCTTATAATTGGGTTAAAAAAAATCAACTTCACAAGTGAAAGATGGTAGAGGCATTGTAGATATCTGTTCATTTGAAAAAGACTTTATAGTTTTATTGAATTGTAATTATGTCTGTAGTATGATATTGCAACCATAGAAGCTAACATAATCTTAGGCTGCCTTGAAAGAGGTATAGTAACCAGAGATAGTGATGGGAGAGTCTCAGCTTTACTCTTCCTTGACAGTACTCACATTTAGAGTATCTTGTTTAGTTGTGAGCACTGCATTTTATTCTGAAGGACATTGATAAACGTAGAGGAAGACAGTCAGGATGCTGAAGTCCACAAGTTCATGCTGTAGAAGATTTGACTAAAGGAAATAGGGATGTTTAACCTTTGAAGAGAAGAGAGGAAGGGGTGATGAATGAACAATATGATAACTGTCTTCAAGAGTATTTGAAGGGCCGTCTTGTTGGAAAAGGGATTCAACTTATTCAACTTGGCCCCAGAGGGCAAATTTGGCAAATTGGGTAAAAGCTTGCAAAAAGGCAAATTTAGATTTGATGGAATGTAAAAGTTCTTTGTATTTGGAGCTTTCTGCAGCTGGATTGTGCTGCTTTTGGAAGTAGTTAGTGGTTTCTTAACTTTTTGGAGGTCTTCAGTGGAAAACATTATGATAAGTTGATGAAAGATGCATGATGACTTATCAGGTGTGTTGTTCTGGGAGTTTTTTTCCCCAGAGGTTGGCTAGTTGGATTTGATGGCCACCTATGTCCCTTCTTACTCTGAAATTCTCTAACATTTTTTTCTAAGTTGCCCCCTAGGTCTAACAGTTTATGTTCTAGAACCATGCTGTCAAACTCAGAACTGGAATCACTAAACCTGTAGGCTGTATATTGACTTTGAAAACTACACATTAACATTAACCATGTACTATTGTATTTTAATTTATTTTGTTAAATATTTCTCAATTACATTTTAATCTGGTTTTGATTGCTAGGGCCTGCCTGCTAGGGACCTAGGTGTTTGATGCTTCTGTTCTAGTGTTTTGTGTCCAAAGGTCCCTTTCATGTTCAACCTCCTATGATGTTTCTTTTTAGCTTTATTGATTTATGGTTTATGTAGACACAAGACTTTTTAATGTAAAAAACAAGGTTTTATTTTTGCTACTTATGGCCTTACTTTGATTTGTAAAGAAAATATGAATACATGTTTTAAGTGTCAAGATTCTTAGGCAGTAGCCAGTCGTAGCATGCTGATTGTTAATGGCTTGAAGTCGGGGTACAGTATGAAAAGGTAAAAAAATAAAATAAAATCTCACATCTGCTGTTACATGTTGTTAACTCCCTTAGCAGCCATTAAATCATTTCAAGTACAATAATAGTGTGGGAGGTAAATTAACTAACCATTAACAATCTTATAAATACACAATTAACATGCCAACATTTATATGACACATTGATGGGGCAGCAGTAATTTTTGATTGGGAGTTTGCGGCCCTTTTGGAGCCTCCGGCTGTTGCTTATTTAAACAAGGTCTCTCAGATTACAGGTGAAGAGTGATTTGGTACTATCAAGGAAATGGTAAAACGCATGTAGACACAGATGGGATGCATTTTGAAATAACCACTGTACATGGGCTTTTTCAAGTGATGTTGCTATTTAATTTTAGGTTGCACATAGTTAACTATGGTAAATATTTACTTGCCTTATTGTTTGGAGAGAATAAGCCCTTTCAACTTAACTCCTAATGATTTCAGTATTTTTGATAGTAGCATCAACATTTAATCAACATGAGGTTTTTTTTAACTTTGGGTTGAATTGTTGTTTTTCTATTTCCCTTTATTTTTTTGTCCAATTAAGTACGTTGACATTGGTGACCTTTAAGCCTCTTTCAGCTTTGAATCTCAGGAGCAAATGGTAGCCCTGCTTCCATTTTTTCCCTCTTCTAATTTGTGTTTCATACAACTGCCAAAATAATTTTTCCTGATAATCCCTTGTATTCCTTTTCTTTAATGTTTTTCTGGTGCTTTCAGATTGGAGTATCAGTTTATTCTGGCATTTGAGGGACCTTCAGTAATTTTTCACATTTCAGATTTATTTCAGATTTCTTTCTCTCATATTACTTAGTGTGGTCCTGTGAAAGATGCCCTGAATTTGAATTTATTGGACCTGATTCCAAATTCTATTTCACTAATTGCCTTTGGAATTTGGGATGAGCTGCTTATTCTTTTTCAGATTGTTCTTCTATAAAATGATTCAATGATTTCTCAGGTCCCTTCCAGCTTTGATTCTATATTCTCTGTAATTTCGACAGATTTCATTTCTTACTGTTCTCTTAACTCTTTTTATTTTTACATTTGCATGTTTTTTCTCATGTTCATGTTGGCTTAAAATGGTCTTCTTCCCCCTGTGTGGGAATTCTACCTGAAAATCCTACTGACTTTCTAGGAGCCTATCTTAGGTATTGCTTTTTCCATAATGCCTTCCTTGATTCTTCCACATCACTTTGGACTTCTCTTTTGTAGTTAAAATAGCCTTCTATATAAAGTTATCTGTGTACCTGTTTTATCTAATTAGATTTTAAATTTTTTGAGGGCAAATACCATATCTTGTCCCTCTTTGTGTTCCTCAGAGCATCTGACACAGGATAGGTGCTTAGTAATGTTTTGTTGAATTGCATACATCTTTCAATAATTGACTTTATTGAAGCTTTTTGAACTACGTAGAGAATTATCAGAAAGAAGTATCTGCACTATTATTGTTGTTTGGTCTAGATCTCTTATTTCATAAGCATAGGGAATTCCTTCTGTGGAAACTCTTAACCTCTTCAGATGGACCTCACATCTGCTGCTTAAATCTTAGCTGCTTAGTACATTGAGAATTTAAGTGACTTGCCCATGGTTATTTTGCTGTGCATATCAGAAGCAGTACTTAAGCCCAAGTTTTCTAGGCTCCAAGGTGGCTCTCACTGTTCCATTTTCTTGCCTTTCAATTGAATTAGAATTTAGATTGTTTAAATAGATAGAAACAGCCTAATTATGATTATTTTCAATTTACCATATAGTTATTGTTCCTTGTCAGTGGAGGTCCTCAAGCAGAAGCTGAATAACTATTAGAAATATTGTAAAGGAAATTTTTATGGGGATATAGATTAGTCTAATGTTCTTTCCAACACTATTTTTGTTATTGTTTTTTTTTAAATAAAAATTTATTCATTTAACTTTTTACATTCATTTTCACAAAATTTTGGGTTCCAAATTTTTCTCCCCTTTTATCCCCTCCCCCTACCCCAATACACCGAGCAATCTAATTTTCCCTATCACCAATCTGCGCTCTCTTCTATCATCCCTCCCTTCTCTTGTCCCCATCTTCTCTTTTGTCCTGTAGGGCCAGTTGACTTTCTATTCCCCATTAACCGTATTTCTTATTTCCTAGTAGCAAGAACAATACTAAACAGTTGTTCCTACAACTTTTAGTTCCAAATTCTCCCCATCCCTCCCTCCCCACCCATTCCCTTTGGGAAGGCAGGCAATTCAATATAGGCCATATCTGTGTAGTTTTGCAAATGACTTCGATAATAGTCATGTTGTGTAAGACTAACTATTTCCCTCCATCCTATCCTGCCCGCTATTGTTTCTATTCTGCCTTTTGATCTGTCCCTCCCCAAGAGTGTTGACTTCAAATTGCTCCCTCCTCCCATTGCCCTCCCTACCATTATCCCCCCCCCCTTGCTTATCTCCTCCCCCACTTTCCTGTACTGTAAGATAGGCTTACATACCAAAATGAGTGTGCATTTTACTCCTTCCTTTAGTCGAATGTGATGAGGGTAAACTTCATGTTTTTTTCTCAGCTCTCCTCTTTTTCCCTCCACTAAAAAGTCTCCTGCTTGCCTCTTGAATGAGAGATAATTTACCCCATTCCATTTCACCCTCTCTCCTCCCACTACATTTCTCTCTCACCATTTACCTTAATTTCTTTTAAGATATGGTCCCATCCTATTCAGTTCACTCTGTGCTCTCTGTCTCTGTGTGTGTGCGTGCATGTATGTGTGTGTGTGCGTGCATGCATGTACATGTGTGTGTGTGTGCGTCTGTGTGTGGTTCCATCAACTACCCAGATACTGAAACGTTTTAAGAGTTACAAATATTGTCTTTCCATGTAGGAATGTAAACAGTTCACCTTTGGTAAGTCCCTTACGACTTCCCTTTGCTGTTTACTTTTTCATGCTTCTTCTCATTCTTGTGTTTGAAAGTCAAATTTTCTTTTCAGCTCTGGTCTTTTCATCAAGAATGCTTGAAAGTCCTCTGTTTCATTGAAAGACCATATTTTCCCCTGAAGTATTATACTCAGTTTAGCTGGGTAGGTGATTCTTGGTTTGAGTCCTAGTTCCTTTGACTTCTGGAATATCCTATTCCATGCCCTTCGATCCCTTAATGTAGAAGCTGCTAGATCTTGTGTTATCCTGATTGTATTTCCACAATAGTGAAATTGTTTCTTTCTAGCTGCTTGCCAGATTTTCTCTTTGAGCTGGGAGTTCTGGAATTTGGCCACAATGTTCCTAGGAGTTTCTCTTTTTGGATCTCTTTCAGGTGGTGATCGATGGATTCTTTCAATACTTATTTTGCCCTCTGGTTCTAGAATGTCAGGGCAGTTTTCCTTGATAATTTCTTGGAAGATGATATCTAGGTTCTTTTTTTGATCATGACTTTCAGGTAGTCCCATAATTTTTAAGTTGTCTCTCCTGGATCTATTTTCCAGGTCAGTTGTTTTTCCCATGAGCTATTTCACATTCTCTTCCATTTTTTCATTCTTTTGGTTTTGTTTTGTGATTTCTTGGTTTCTCGTAAAGTCATTAGACTCCATCTGTTCCATTCTAATTTTGAGAGAACTATTATCTTCAGTGAGCTTTTGAACCTCTTTTTCCATTTGGCTCATTCTGCTTTTGAAAGCATTCTTCTCCTCATTGGCTTTTTTTTTTAATTTTATTTTTTTTTAATGTTTTGCAATCATTTCCTTAAAGTTAAGATTTTATCCCCCCCACCCTTCCCCCAATATCCCACTCCCTCCCCATGACAGCATACAATTCTGTTTAGGTTCTACATATACTTTCCTATTGAGCACATTTTCACTATATTCATGCTATGTAGTCGAACTAAAATAAATGGAAGAAATCATGTAACAAATCAACACATAATACACTGAAACCCACCCACACACAAACATGATCTGCTACATTCTGCAAATGACTTCCACATTTCTTTCTCTGAGTGTGGAAGGCATTTTGCCTTAGAAGACCGACATTAGGATTTTTTTTTTTCTCAGTAAGTTCTTGTGTTATTACAAAGTTCCAAGTCTACCAGAAAAAACTCTCGCACACTGTGGTCGTTGCTGTGCACAAAGTTCTCCTGGTTCTGCTCCTTTCGCTCAGCATCAGATCATATAAGTCCTTCCAGGCCTCCCTGAAGTCTTCTTGTTCAGCATTTCTTATGGCACAGTAGTACTCCATTACATTCATATACCATAATTTATTCAGCCATTCCCCAATTGATGGGCATCCCCTTGACTTCCAGTTTTTGGCTACCACAAAGAGTGCTGCTATAAATATTTTTGTACACGTGGGACCCTTTCCCGTTTTTATAATCTCTTGGGGATACAATCCTAGTAGCGCTATTTCTGGGTCAAAGGGTGTGCACATTTTTGTAGCCCTTTGGCTACAAAACCGTTCTCCAGAAGGGTTGGATGATCTCACAGCTCCACCAACAATGAACTAGTGTTCCAACTCTCCCACATCCTCTCCAGCATTTATCATTTTCTTGTTCTGTCATGTTTGCCAATCTTACAGGTGTAATGTGGTACCTCAGAGTTGTTTTGATTTGCATCTCTCTAATCAATAGTGATTTAGAGCACTTTTTCATATGATTATAGATATCTTTGATTTCTTCCCCTGAAAATTGCTTGTTCATATCCTTTGACCATTTATCAATTGGGGATCCTCATTGGCTTTTTGAACCTCTTTTGCCAATTGAGAGAGCCTATTTTTCAAGGTGTTATTTTCTTCAGCATTTTTTTGGGTCTCCTTTAGGAAGGTATTGACCTGCTTTTCATGCTTTTCTTGTATCTCTCTCATTTCTCTTCCCAGTTTTCCCTCCACCTGTCTAACTTGATTTTCAAAATCCTTTTTGAGCTCTTCCATAGCCTGAGCCCACCAGACATCCACCTTGGATGTCTGGGATACAGAGGCCCCCGACCTCCGCATCCTTCCCCGATGGCAAGCATTGTACTTCTTCATCAGAAATGAAGGGAGGAAGGAACATCTCTTCCCCAAGAAAGTAGTTCTCTATGGTCTTATTTTGCTTCCTTTTTCTGGGCATTTTGCCAGCCAGTTACTTGACTTCTGAGATTCCTCTCCATCGCCACCTAGATCCGCCCAGCTAGTGCTTGGGGTCTGAGATTCAAATGCTGCTTCCCAGTCTCAGGGCTATCCACGGCGGGAGCGGCTGCTATTCAATGTGAGCCTAAGTTCTGGTGCTCAGGTTGGGGCAGGGCCGCCTCCCAGGCCCAGTGCCCTCAGGGGCTTTATGCAGAGACCTTCAGTAATGGACCGAGTGGGGGCAGGGCCGTCTTCTAGGCTCAGCTCCCTCAGGGGGTTTATGCAGAGACCTGACCTTCTGCCTGCTGCTTGGGGAGTCCCGGGCAGCCACTGCTGCCTCTGCTGCTGCCTCTGCCGCTCCCTCCTCCGCTGCCTCCCGAGGGGGCCTGAGTCACGGAGACACCCCTCTCCCCTCTCGGCTAGCCCAGACGTCTCTCTCACTGACCTGTAGCGTCTGTGGGCGGAGGGACCTTCCCATCCGCTGGAGATTCCGTCCCTGAAGCCTGCTCGAATCTGCTCCTCTCGGCCGCGTTGCCAGGGCAGCGCAGGGGTGGGCTCCGCGTCAGGAGCTAGATGGACCCTGGGGACGGCTCTCCAGGGCTCTCTGGAACGGAAATCTTTTCCCCTGTGTTTCTGCGCACCTTGCGGTGATCCAGAATTTGTGGGGAGTTCTTCTTGAAGGAAATATATGGGCTGTGGGTTCGGAGCTAGCATACAGTGAGTCTTTCTACTCCGTCATCTTGGCTTCACCCCCTGGGCTATTTTTGTTATTGTTAATACAATTTAGTATATGCTGAGTTCAATTCTTCTCTCTCCTGTTACGCAAGAAACCTACTGAGAAAAATAATCTGGTACTTTTGTCTTGTGTCTAGTTATGATAGATAGTGCACAAAGAACCCTTAGTAAATATTAACATTGATAATAGCTACCAATTTCTAGTGTAATACTTGCAAAACACTTTTTCTGCAACAACTATGTGAGGTGAGGAGCCCAAACATTATTATTCCTATAGATAAGGAAACTGAGAATCAGAGGTTTTCCCATGAACTCATAAATAGTAAACATCAGACATGGAGTAACATAAAAGAGTTGGCCAAGAAAGAATCTGTATTTCCAATTCTGAAATTTGATAGGTTTATGAAATATGTTTTCATGGTAATAGTTCACATTTTCCTAGTGCTTGAATGTTTAGAAAGCAGTTTCCTTACACTAGCCCTGTGAAATAGTGCAAATATTATTGTCCCACTGGAACTGCAGTCAGAGGACCTGAGTTTATATTCTGACTGTTCTACTCATTACCTTTGTGAATTTAGAGGAATTTACTTCATCCCTCTGGGCCTCAGTGAAGGGGTTGAGTAAATATTCTTGACTGTTCTCTCAGTCCTAATATTCTATGATTTTTATAAAATTTATGTTATTCTCAATTTCATGTATAAGACTATAATTTTTTTCCAAGTGAACAATTTGTTTAATTAATATGACTTGTAACCTTCCTTTCTTTTGACTGGTAGAACTTGCTTTCTAATCTCAGGGTCTTATATCTACTTAGGTAGTATAGGTCCATCTGAAATGTCCTAGATGGTGTCTTAATGTCATATTGAAGCTATTCAGTACCTCACTTAACTGGATCTCAAATTAGAAAACTTAATTAACCAGGTGTTTTTGTACATTCCACATTTAGAAGAAAGAAGCAAAACTTACCAGACTTATATATATGCTCCCTCTGGGTTACTCCCAACTTGGCACTTAAACTTGCAGATTTAATTAGCTCTTAGCAAAGGTCATTTACAAAGATTGTATAGTAGGAACAGTTGCTACAAAGCATTCCTCCTATAAATCTGGGTCACACTTTCCTATAAATATAGGACACATCTATGGGCCCAGAGATCTCCACAACTTCCCTCCAACTCACAAACCCTGAAATTCATCTAGGTCCTAGCCATTTAAAGCCCTTTGAGGTGTGTCTAATTTGTTTGCTCAGGCGATTATTCTATTCCTTTCTTTCTCTAACAACTTTTTATTGAATAAATTTTTCTTTTCTTTTTAATAATTAATTTATTTAACTTTTTACATTCATTTTCACAAAATTTTGGGTTCCAAATTTTTTCCCCCTTTTATCCCCTCCCCCACCCCAATACCCCAAGCAATCTAATTTTCCCTATCTCTAATCTGCCCTCTCTTCTGTCATCCCTCTCTTCTCTTATCTCCATCTTCTCTTTTCTCCTGTAGGGCCAGATGACTTTCTATTCCTCATTAACTGTATGTCTTCTTTTCTAGTAGCAACACAAGACTAAACAGTTGTTCCTAAAACTTTGAGTTCCAAATTCTCCCCATCCCTCCCTCCCCACCCATTCCCTTTGGGAAGGCAGGCAATTCAGTATAGGCCATATCTGTGTAGTTTTGCAAATGACTTCCCTGATAGTCGTGTTGTGTAAGACTAACTGAATTACCCTCCATCCTATCCTGCCCCTCATTGTTTCTCTTCTCTCTTTTGATCCTGTCCCTCCCCAAGTGTTGACTTCAAATTGCTCCCTCCTCCCTTTGCCCTCCCTTCCATCATCCCTCCCCCTTGCTTATCTCCTTCTCCCCTACTTTCCTATACTGTAAGATAGGTTTTCATACCAAAATGAGTGTGCATTTTATTCCTTCCTTTAGTCAAATGTGATGAGGGTAAACTTCTTGGTTTTTTTTTTCTCAGCTCTCCTCTTTTTCCCTCCACTAAAATGTCTCCTACTTGCCTCTTAAATGAATTATCCCATTCCATTTCACCCTCTTTCCTCCCACTCCATTTCTCTCTCAGCATTTACCTTAATTTCTTTTAAGATATGGTCCCATCCTATTCAATTCAGTCTGTGCTCTCTGTCTCTGTGTGTGTGTGCATGCATGTACATGTGTGTGTGTGATCCCACCAACTACCTAGATAATGAAAAGTTTTAAGAATTACAAATATTGTCTTTCCATGTGGGAATGTAGACAGATCACTTCTGGTAAGTCCCTTATGACTTCTCTTTGCTGTTTACTTTATCATGCTTCTTCTCATTCCTGTGTTTGAAAGTCAAATTTTCTTTTCAGCTCTGGTCTTTTCATCAAGAATGCTTGAAAGTCCTCTGTTTCATTGAAAGACCATATTTTCCCCTGAAGTATTATACTCAGTTTAGCTGGGTAGGTGATTCTTGGTTTGAGTCCTAGTTCCTTTGACTTCTGGAATATCCTATTCCATGCCCTTCGATCCCTTAATGTAGAAGCTGCTAGATCTTGAGTTATCCTGATTGTATTTCCACAGTACTGGAATTGTTTCTTTCTAGCTGCTTGCCAGATTTTCTCTTTGAGCTGGGAGTTCTGGAATTTGGCCACAATGTTCCTAGGAGTTTCTCTTTTTGGATCTCTTTCAGGTGGTGATCGATGGATTCTTTCAATACTTATTTTGCTCTCTGGTTCTAGAATGTCAGGGCAGTTTTCCTTGATAATTTCTTGGAAGATGATATCTAGGCTCTTTTTTTGATCATGGATTTCAGGTAGTCCCATAATTTTTAAATGGTCACTCCTGGATCTATTTTCCAGGACAGTTGTTTTTCCCATCAGACATTTCACATTCTCTTCCATTTTTTCATTCTTTTGGTTTTGTTTTGTGATTTCTTGGTTTCTCGTAAAGTCATTAGACTCCATCTGTTCCATTCTAATTTTGAGAGAACTATTATCTTCAGTGAGCTTTTGAACCTCTGTTTCCATTTGGCTAATTCTGCTTTTGAAAGCATTCTTCTCCTCATTGGCTTTTTGAACCTCTTTTGTCAATTGAGTGAGCCTATTTTTCAAGGTGTTATTTTCCTCAGCATTTTTTTGGGTCTCCTTTACCAAGGTATTGACCTGTTTTTCATACTTTTGTTGCATCTCTGTCATTTCTCTTGCCAGTTTTTCCTCCACCTGTTTAACTTGCTTTTCAAAATCCTTTTTGACTTCTTCCAAGGCCTGAGCCCATCCGACATCCCCCTGGGATGTCTGGGGTACTGCGGCCCCGCCCTCCACGTCTTTCCCTGATGGCAAGAATATTTCCTCGTCAGATCCGGAAGTCGGGATCATTTGTATCTGTTCGAAAAAACCGTCTATAGTCTTATTTTTCTTCCCTTTTCTAGGCATTTTCCCAGCCAGTTACTTGACTTCTGAGATTCCTGTCCACCCCTGCCTAGATCCACCCAGCCAGTGCTTGGGGCCTGAGGTTCAAATGGGCTTTCCGCAGCAAACTTTAGTTCAGGTGCTGGGGTGGGGGCAGGGCCGCCTCCCAGGCTCAGCTCCCTCAGGGGCCTTATGCAGAGACCTTCAGGAACGGAGTGGGTGGGGGTGTGGGGGGCCCCGCCTCCCAGGCTCAGTTCCCTCAGGGGCTTTATGCAGAGGCCTTCAGTAATAGAGCGGAGTGGGGCAGGGCCAGTCTCCCACGCTCAGCTCCCTCAGGTTGTTTATGCAGAGACTTCCATTAATGAAGATCCTGCCTGCTGCTGGGGGAGTCCGGGACGCCGCTGCTGACCCAGGCCTCTGCCTCCACCGCTTCCTGCCCCCGTCTCTGCCGCTGCCGCTTCCTCCCGAGGGGGCGCGAGTCACGGAGACCCTCCGCTCCCCTCCTCCAGCCCAGCCTCTCTCACTGACCTGTAGTTTCTGTGGGCAGAGGAATTTTCCCGGCTGCCAGAGCTTCCGTCCCTGAAGCCTGCTTGGATCAGCTTCTCTGGGGCCGCGGCCAGGGCAGCCCTGTGGTGGGGTCCGCTTTCCGGGGCATGACGGACTCTGTGGACGGCTCTCCAGGGCTCCCTGGAACAGAAATCTCTTCCCCTATGTTTATGCACCCCCTGCAATGATTCAGAATTTATGGGAATCTCTTTTTACCTTAATTCTATGGGTTGTGGGTTCGGAGCTCGTAAACATGCCATCTTGGCTCTGCCCCCCTGAATAAATTTTTCTTGTACTGTGATCTATAAAAGATGTGTTTAATATTTCTGCTTTTCTGCATTTGTTTGTGAGGTTTTTATGCATTAACACATGGTGTAAAGATGCTATTTATAACTGACAAACATAAACATTGCTTTTTATTTTTTTTCAGTAATAGCTAGCTATGTCATTTAATTTTCTTACAAATTCTATTCAGTTTCGTAAAACTTAAATTTAAAACTTTTATGCTTGTTAGACTTGTTTGTATCTGAGAGGGTTAAATTGAGATCTTTTATTATTATAGTTTCATAATTTTTGTCTTCCTATAATTTGTTTAGTTATTCTTTTAAGTATTTAGATGCTATATCATTCAGTGTATATATGTTAAGTATTGATATTGATCTGTTGCTTTCAGCAAAATATAGTTTCCCTATTTATTTTTCTTTGCAAGTTTATTTTTGATATTACTTTGAGATCATGTTTGCTATTTCTGCTTTTGAAGTCAGCTGAAGCATAATAGAGTTTTCTCTAGTCTCATATTTTAGCTATGTGTCAATCTTAATGGTTGAAGTGTATTTTCTATAAATGATGTGTTTTGGGATTTTGCTTCCTAATCTGTTCTGCTGTCTTCCATTTAGTGGGTGAATTCATTTCACATTCACAGTTATGATCATTATTCATGTTTTCTTTCCCTCTCTTTTTTGCTCTGTGTCCCCTCTTTATGAGGAAAACAAGGTGACAAGAAAGTATTGTCCTTAGCAGTAGTGATCCATGCTTATTCTTTTAGCTGGCTTCTTTTCCTGCTCTTTGAATAGTATACAAAATTAGATCCAATTCTGGCAGCATCTGGGACTGCTTCTTGCCCTGGAATACAACCCTCATGTCAGCTCACTTTTAAGCGCAGATTCACTCCTTAGTAAACCTGTAGCCCAGATCTGGGGTTAGATTAATTTAGTTTTGGCTGACTCTTATTCCCACTTCCTAGGAGGGAAAAATTATTCAGTGTGTTTTTCTCCTTGGTTTTCCTGATCACTCCTTGTTCTGGTCCACTTCTGAGATATTTGATAAAGTAGTTGTTAGAGCTGGGATATATTTCCTTTTATTCTGCCATCTTGGCCAGTGTTATATTTGTTTCCTTCACCCAAACAGAAAAGCATTTGAACTTTATAAAGATATTTGGGGTCAGATGTATCTTGTTTACGCATAAGTTATTATGTTCTATGTCACTTCATCCAAGCTCTGTGTGATAGGGGGAACCACTGCCTTACCCAGTCTTCATCTTTCCCTTGAACTCCAGTTCTGTATCTCCAGTTCCCTATTAAACATTTTCAACTGGATTTCCATTAGGTATCTAAGAACTCATTATATTTTTCCTCAAACTTAGACTTTTCCCAATCTTCCCTGTTCCTTCGAGAAATACAGATTTCAAATGAGTCATCTTATAATCTTTATTCCCCCTAACTCCCCATATTCAGTCGTTTCTTGAGTAATATGATTATACTTCTGCAAAATCTCTCATTTATGTCCTTTTCTTTCCATTTACTTGACCACCTTAGTTCAGTCCCTCATCACCTCTTGCTTAGCTTTCTTGCAGTAGTCTCCTTATTGGTCACTTAGTATCCAGTTTCACTCTTCTGTAATCCATCCTCCACACAGTTACATCAGCATCCTAAAGTTCATACTATGTTATGTTGCTATTCAGAAGGGCTGTTAGTTGATTCTAAAATAAAATTCAGATTCCTCTCTGGCGTTGACAGTTTGGCTTTTGCTTATTTTTCCAAGTTTACTCTGCATACACATGTCCTTCATTCCCTTTCTGTTCCAGACAAACTGGCCTTATTATTACCTATACAAGATGTTTAGTCTCAAGTCTGTGTCTTTGCATAAATTGTCCCTGTGGGTCTGGAATGCACTCCTTCTTCAAAGAATCCCTAGCTTTTCTTAAGGTTCAGCTTAAGCGCCACCTTCTATACAAGGCTGCATTTCCTAGTGCACTGCCTCCTGAAAATTACTCTATATTTATTTGTGTTCATTTTCTTTTCCCCTAGTGGAGATCCAGGAGCTGAGGGCATTTTTGATATAGTTTTATTCTCAATACCTAGCACAAGGCCTGCTAGTTAAAAACTCTTTGATAAATCCTTAAAGAATGAATTAAAGGGAGATGGATCCCTAGTCTGGAAGTTGGGAGGCCTGGGTTCCAAAATCAGCTGTGCAGTCAGTTTGCTAATTGTTCTGGCTTTCTGTTTCCTTCCCTGTATCCCCTGTATGGGCATTTGTAAGAACCTTTTCAGTCCTCAGATTCTGTGTCAATTATTGCTGTTTATAGGGCACTTTAGAATTTACAAAGCACTATATCCATTATCTCATTTCATCCTCACAATAACCCAGTGATCCTATTGTGTATTTTTATCTCTATTTTTCAAATGAAGAAGCTGAAGTTTTGAGAGAGGGAAAGACACTTGCCCAAGACTGATATAGCTACTATGCATGGTAGAACTGGGTTCACAATTCTGTGTTCCATTTTAGCTTTTAACATTATGTTCTGTACTCTAACATTCATTATTTAATATCTCTTCCTTATCTAAATTTCTAGAATTTGAATATTTAATTAAAAACTAAAAATTTCAGGACATATTCTAGTGGCTATTGTTAAGTTTATTCTCTGCATCTGTAGCACCTCACAGTGATTTTTGATGAACAGTGCTTATTATGAGAAATACTGTAAGATCCTCAGTCCTCAAAGATCCATTGTTGTGTTTACTGTATTACTAGCAACATTAATAGTAATAATAATAACCTCATTTATATTCTGTTTTAAGGTTTATGTCATTTTCCTCCCAACAGTATTATACTATATACTAGGGAATATACATAATTTAGATTTCCTTCATATTAGCCAGCATTTATTAGGTACCTAATTTGTGCAGTGATATTGGAGATACAAAGATGGAATCAGTTAAATTGAGACAGAGGGAAGGAAAGCACAAGGTTTATACATATAAGTGAAAACAAAGTAATTTGAGTATGGAGAAGACCACTGATAGTGAGGTAATAGGATCAGAAAAGGCTTCTCCTAGAAATTGGTGCCTGAATTGAACCTTGGAGGACTGTAGTACTTCTACAGGGTAGAAGTGGGAGCACATTCTAGGTATACAGGACAGCCTGTATAATAGTTTGGACTCCAGGAATTACTGAGTGTACAGAACTGCTTGCTAGTAGGTCAGTTGACCTGGAATGTATATGTGTAAAGAGGAATAATTTGATAGAAGTTTGGAAAGGTAGACTAGAGGCAGACATTGAAAAACTTTGAATAATACACTGAAAAAAATCAGAAGTGATTTTGAAAAGATTATTATTTATTTTTAGCATGCTTTTTTTGAACTTTGCATTTAGAGTTTTCTCCTTCGCTCTTACCCCTCCTCTACCTACTGAGAAGGCAAGCAGTATATCACTTATACATGTGAAATCATGCAAAACATTTCCAAGTTAGCCATATTGCAAAAAAAGCAAAAAAGGTAGGGGGAGAAAAATCATATTTAAATTTACACTCAAAGTTCATCACTTCCCTGTCTTGAGGTAGATAGCATTTTTTCATCGTGAGTCCTTTGGAATTGTCTTGCATCATTGTATTTTCAGAGTAGCCAAGTCTTTCACAGTTGATTATCATTGCAACATTACTGTTTCTGTACACAATAATTTTCTGGTTCTTCTCACTTCACTTGGTATCTATTCATATAGGTCTTCCATGTTTTTCTGGAACTTCTAACCTCAGTAATTTCTTATAGCATAGTAGTACTCCTCACAATCATATGCTACAACTTGTTTAGCCTTTGCTCAGTTGATGAGCATCTCCTCAATTTTCAATTCTTCGCTACCATAACAAAAATCCCTATAAATATTTTTGTACATAGGTTCTTTTCCTTTTTCTTTGATCTCTTTGGGATACAGACCTAATAATAGTGGTATTACTGGATCAAAGGATATGCAGTTTTATAGCCAACCTCTTTTTTCCATTTGACCAATTTTGCTTTCTAAGGAATTCTTCTTTTTTCATTGAATATTGTACCTCTTTTTCCATTTAGCCTATTCTGCTTTATAAGGAGTGCTTTTCTTCAGTGAGTTTTTGTGCCTCTTTTACCATTTGGCCAATCCTGTTTTTTAAGGTTTTATTTTCTTTAGTATTTTTTTACGTCTTTTTTTTTTTAAGCCAAGCTGTTAATTCTCTTTTCATAATTTTCTTGCTTCATTCTCATTCCTTTCCTCAGTTTTTCCTCTACAACTCTTATGTCTTTCTTTAACTCTTCCAGGAATTCTTGCTGGCCTCGGGTCCAGTTAGCATTTTTCCTTGAGACTTCGCTTGTAGTTGTTTTCTTGTTGGTGCCCTCTTTTAACTTTGTCTCTTGGTCTTCCCCATCTCTACAATAGCTGTTTATGTTCAGGTTATTTTGTTGTTGTTGTTTGGTCGTTTTTCCACCCTGTTTCTTGGCTTTGAATTTTATGTTAGTTGGGCTCTGTTTTGTGCTCCTTTAGCTAGTATTGGGGGCGGGAGGGGTGTCCTAAATTTTTGGTGCGTCTAAGGTGGTATTATCCTGGGAGAGGTGTGGTCCCTGCTTTTCTGATCTGCTCTTTGGTCTTCACTCAGTGGAAGACCCTCATTCCCCTGAAAATGCAAGTACTAGTGTTCCTCTTGGCCCTGAAACAGTGAGCCGACACTCTGCTTCCTTGTAACTGATCACAAGTGTGCCTCTCCAGCCTGGAACTGTGACCTGAATTGCTTATGGCCATTGGAGTTGCCAATGAATACCAACTACACCCAGTACAAGCAAAGGGTTCCCTGTAGTCTCATTCTGACTTTTGTTTGGCCCCTTTATCATCTCTGTGCTGAGAGCTTTCAAAGCTTCTGCTGCTATTGTGGCTGCCTCCAATACCTGTTGTTGGTTTTCCTGCTGTGCTCTAGGCCTGTGCCCATCCTGGTAGCTTTCCTACCACATCTCTCCTATCAACCTCCTAAATTGTCTTAAGCTGGAAAAATGTCTCCCTCTGATCTTTTGTTCTCTCCGCTGCTTCAAAATTTGATTTGAAGTCTTACTTTAAAATTGTTTGGAGAGGAATATTGGGAGAGTTCACCTAGGTCCTGGCCTGTACTTTTCTATCTTTTATTGTAGAGGAAATAGGAAGCTACTTATAAGCTCCTTGAGCTAGAGGGTAATGTGGTGAAGCTTGTACTTCAGGGAAGCTTTTGGCAGCTATGATTGGAGAGGGGAAACTATAAACAGGTTTAGATAAGAGGTGATAACAGTTTATAGTAACCTTGTGAATAGAGGGAAGGGGATGGGTATGAGAGATTTTGTAGAGGTCTTGTTGACCAGACTTGGCAACTAATTTATGAGGGATAAGGGAGAGTAAAGAGTTGTTGAAAACTTTGAGTCTGGGAATCTGGAGGATTGAATGTATCTTCGGAGGAGAGGGATAGGTTTAGAGGAAAAAGTGAATTCCATTTTGCACATGTTGATTTTGAAACGTCTGTAGGTTATGCATTTGGAGGCATGTAACAGGTAAGTTGATGATTCAAGTCTGAAGCTTTAGAAGGATTAGAGCTGTATATATAGATTTAGGAGTTACCGTTATTAAGTTGAAAATTGGACTTCTGCAATCATATATGCTCTCACTGTCATAGTTATAGTCTAGTAAGGGAATTAGACATGGAGCTAATATGCACAGTGATGCATAAAGGAGTGTAAAGCATAGGTGTCAGGGGATTGGGGCCACAAGTATATGCAGAAAGAGAATTACTGAAGAAATCCTTTACAAGGTAATATTTGAGTTGAAAAGTTGAGTAGGAATCATTTTGTTTGAGAAGATAACTCCCTATTCAATAGTGACTTCTTCATAGATAGAGAATTTGGGAGCGAAGAAGACTGAATAAGAGCCTAGTACATTTCTGTGATTAGCTTTGAATTTCTGAAGTGAGGAGCTATTATATCTTTAGCTATATTGTATTAATTGCCGATTAGTCAGTCTTTCTGGTATCATGTATTTCTTCTAAGATTTAGAACTGAAAGTTACATCAGGGTCATTTAGACCAAAATCTTCATTTTACATAGAGAAAAAAACAAAATCAAGTCCAGAGAATAGAAGTGATAAGGAAGTAGTAAATAGCAAAGCTGTAATTTCAGTACAGATCCTGATTCTATTTCCTTTAGGATATAGAACCACATTAACTCTGTGGGAAAGGGATTTCCTTTTTGCTCATTCAGATTCTTAAGAAGCAATGAATTGTAATGGAAGAAGCACCAGACCTGAAATCTGAAGACCTGTATTTGGATTCTGGCTTTGGTCACAATCTTTGTGTCACCTTGAGCAAGACATACCTCTTGAGCTCTTTGGCCTCCAGTTTTCTCAACTATAGAAAAAGGGTTTTGCATTAAATGGACCTCAGTAGTCTGTAGTAGCCTGTAGGGCTAGACTTGGTATCAGGAGGGCTCATCTTTCCTGACTTCAAATCTGGTTTCAGGATCATAGTTGCTATGTGACCCTGGGCAAGTCACTCTTATTTGACTCAGTTTCCTCATCTGTAGAATGAACTGGAGAAGGAAATGGCAAACCAGTTCAATATTTTTGCCAAGAAAATCCCAACTAGGGTCACAAAGCGTCAGACATGACTAAAAAAATAACTGAACAACAACTCAAAGTCTCTTCCAGCGTCATATCGTTGGTCCCATTAATCTCTTCTCCAACACTGATAGTACTACAGTTCTGTGTAGTTCACTTCCTGTCAGTGAATGTCAGTTTTTCATCAGCTATATAATGGAATTAATAATTCTTTCTCTGCTAACTTCAGAACTTTTAGTTGGAGAGCACTTTTTGAACCTTAAAGTAACTGTAGAAATGTGAGTTTTTGGTATTGTTGTTCATTGTGACCTCAGGCAAATGGTTTACCCTCTCTGGGTTTCTGTTTTCTCTTTTGTAAAATGAGAAGTTTGGACCTTTGAGGTTCTTTCCAGTCTCTGATCCTGAGTTCCTTTTATGTCTCAAACACATGGAGAAAGAGTATGCTGTAGTCAGAAAAAGGTCTTCTGAGTTCTGTCTGTGAAAAATTAAGAATTTGGCCTTCACCTTTCTAGGATTGTTGTGAGAAAGTGTTTTGTAAAACTGATGGCACTACAGAAATGTGTTTTATTGGTATGATTGAGACATCATAGCATAATGAAAAATTTGTCACTTATAAACCTTTTGACTATTTACTAGTTACTTTGCCTTTCTAAATTTGTTATGCTCTGTATTTTTTTTAAGCTCATGTTGATATTCCTTTTTTTGTTTTTAATTTTGATAGGTGATCCCATTAAACAATATGAAGAGGAGAAAGTAGACTTTTAAGGAAATTGGCCTCCATAAAGAATGGCCTTCTTGGATAACCCAACGATCATCCTGGCTCATATCCGGCAATCCCATGTGACCAGCGATGACACAGGGATGTGTGAGATGGTCCTGATTGATCATGATGTAGATCTGGAAAAGTTTCATCCACCTTTGGTGCCTGGAGACAGTGGCTCAGAAATGCCAGGAAGCAGTGTTGAAACTCAGGGCTATGTCTATGCCCAATCTGTTGACATTACCTCAAGTTGGGACTTTGGCATCAGAAGACGTTCAAACACAGGTAAATGTGGGATGAAACCTTGATTCTCTGAGCTTCGTAGGCTCAGATCTGAAAGACTCCTCAGAGATATTCTAGTCTAGTACCTCATTTTCCATGTGAGTGAACAATGTGCATAGACATTGAGTGACTCAGGGTCACATAAGGAGTGAGCAGTGCTGGGAGTCTGGCTCCCTGGGCTTCAAACTCCAGACATACATCTCTTTTACAACTCTTTTCTGCTTCACAGAAAAAATTTACTATAAAGGAATGCAGTCTGTTTTTCTCCAATAATGTCATGTGTGGAAATAGCATATCTTTGTTTTGAATGATGACCATCAATTGATTACCTCTGCAGTTATTTTTAGTAAGCTATTCTAAAAGTTGTTATTGGGACACAGTTTAATTTGGTTGAAAGAATATTGGGCTTGGAGCCAGAATTCCTTCATTTGAGTCCTGGTTCTGTAACCATACTAGCTTTTTGGACCTTAGGCAAATCATTCTTTCTTTCTGGTCATCACTTTATTTTTCTGTAAAATGAAAATTTTGGGTTAGCTGATCTCTAAGGACTCTTCTATTTCTTACATTCTATGTTTTACTCTAAAATTCTTTGGGAAAAAAAGGTGTAGTACCTAGTTCCTTGTATGTGGTTAATAAATAATGAATGTTTCTTAAATGAAAGAATGAATAACAATTGTAGTGTATGAATGGGGAGGGAAGAAATAACCTGAAGACATATAGTAAGTATTGTAGAAAGATACATTTCAGGATACTTGTCTTATATATTCTTGCAGTTCAGGGTACCTAAAGATAGTCCTTTGCTCCAGGTTGACAGGTGTTTTATGAAACACCTTGGTAGGCACTATGCTTGCTGATAAAGAGGCTAAGATGTAAAATTCAACCGTCACTACTCACAAAGAGCTTTTGATCTACTAGATTTTCAAAGGATTAGGAAGCATGACTTCCTATTGATTTATAACAACTAGGTATTCTGGTTTAGGGCAGACTTTACTCTTTCCTGACTGTTCAAAAGACTTAGTCCTATATCTTTAATTGTTCTGACTTTAACCAGTCTGAGAAATGTGGTGGTGGTGGTGGTGGTGGTGGTGGTGGTGGTGATGATGATGATGATGATGATGATGATGATGGCAGTGATGGCAGCTCACATTTGTATAGTACTCTATTGTTAACAGAGTGCTTTCTTTCCACTACCTTGTGAGAGGTAGTACAAATGTCATTATTCCCATTTTAAAATGGGAAAACAGAGGTTCATAGAGTTAGTCATTTTATTAGCAGGCTTTTCTTAAATGCTTACTATGTTCTAGGCCAGGGGTGGAGAAGCTACAACCTTGAGGGCACATATGATCTTTTAGGTCCTCAAATGGACCCTTTGACTGAATCCAAACTTCACAGAACAAATCCCCTTAATAAAAAGGATTTGTTCTGTAAAACATGATCTCAATTAAAAGGCTGCACCCAAGGATATAGAAGGCCACAGGTTCCCTACCCCCAGTTCTGGGCTGTATGTTAATTGGTGGAGGTAAAATATGCAGTGTAGCAGAATCTGTTTTTCTGTACTCTTCCAATTCTGTAAAAGAATAAAATAAGCTATATTTCTATAGTACATTTAGGCTTTCTTTACAACAAAAAAATGAGGTAGTGCTAGTCGTTTTATTTGGATAAAGTAGGTAGCATGGTTAAGTGACTCGCCCATGGGCCCACAACTAGGATGGCTAAGTTCAGTTGTAGTGATTTTTTCCATTCCATAATTTCTCAATGTTTCCTGCTCGTTATCTTTCCCCCGCTTCCCCTTAAACAGTCTTTGCCACCCTGAATGCCCTTTGTAAGACATTGGCCTCCTCAAGTTCAAGCCATTGAGTTAGGAAGAATCTAAAATTTACAAAGAACCAAGTAGTAATGACAGACATATGAATGATACAGAAAAAGTAAGTCAAATAATAAATTTGCCATTTTTACTGATGAGAATGGAGTTTATTAGTCTAAGCTGGTTAGGGGTCACTATATATTTCTCTGCCCACCCTCCAAGTGACATTTTGCTACCTGTAACTGTTGCTTTCCTAGCTTCTTAAAAGACTACGCATTCCTCTAAAACAGCTGGCTCTGTGATGTTCATTTTAGCTCGTTGGTAGAATTATTCTAAGTAGTATATCCTGCCCTTTCCATGTGTTCTTGAAACACATTCTTCCATCCTCAATTCCTTCCTCAAGCCATTCAGGAGAGAAGGAATTTACCTTAGTTCAATTAACTTTAGGGTATTCTTTTCTTCTACCCCATCAAAACAATTGTGTCCCTGGCATATTTAGTTCATACTAGTGTTTATAGGGAGAAATCATTTTGTTACACTGATGTTCTTCTTTTTACTTAGATATGGCTAGTTCCCAGATGACAAAAATAATTTGTTACTGGATTTGTTGTTTTTTTAAGTTAAACTTTTAAAAAAATTTCATTAAACATTTCCTAATTACACATAACAAATTTTTAAAAACATTTTTAACATTCTTTTTTTTTAAACATTGAGTTCCAAATTCTCTTCTTCCCTCCTGCACCTTCCTTGAGAAGGCAAGCAATATATCAGTTATATGTATGAAGTTATAAACAACGTATTTCCATATTAGCCATATTAAGGTAGAAAACACAAGAAAAGAAAAAAGTATAGTTTATTCTGCTCTCAGAGTGCATCAGTTCTCTGTCTTGGGGTAGATAGCATTTTTCCTTGTGGGTTCTTTAGAATTGTTTTGGGTCATTGTTTTGATAGAGAAGCTACATCTTTCACAGGTACTCCTTGTTACAGTTTTGCTGATACTGTGTACTGTGGACTTGTTATTTATACCTTCTTGTCAGTCAGACCTGGCAGGACTCAGGCTCCTCTTGCTTAACTTTTGAGAAACCAGTGTGACTTTCTTATGTCACAGTGAATCGGGGAGGAAAAGCTGTTAGTAGAGGAGTATTAATGGATCAGTGGTTCTAGTAGAAAGATAATATAGCTAGGATATCACAGTTCTAGTGTTTGACACTATTTTAATACGTAGTAATAGAGAGTGTTCTCTAATGGTTTAGAACTTTAAGGCCTGGCTTCATATCCAAGTTCTTCTGTATTACCTGTACCAAATATGGGAAACTCAATTAACTTCTCTCACGTATAAAATGAGGGGTTTGAGCTTGATGATCTATAAGGTCCTTTCCATTTCCATATCCTGATGTCCTATGTCATATAAACAAATTAACGTCATATGAAATCTGCTAAGGAGATTTTGCTATCACTATGGAAAAAATAAAGAAAATTTTTACTGAAATAAGTTGTATGAAGCTTTAAATATAATTGAGAACTGTTGATTTCAAGTTCTTCAGTTTAAATTGATTTCCATACAAGTCATTGGAATCCTGTTGTCTGGTAAGATGAAATACAGTAGGAAGATACAATTAAGAAGGGCAGCTTCTTAGGTGGCACAGTGGAGAGAGTGCCAGGCCTGGAGGCAAGGAAGATCTGTGTTCAAGTCTGGCCTCAGACACTTCCTAGCTTTGTGACCCTGGACAAGTCACTTAACCCTGTTTGCCTCAGTTTTCTCAACTGTAAAATGAACTGGAGAAGGAAATGGCAAACCACTCCAGTATCTTTGCCAAGAAAATCCCAAGTGGGGTCATGAAAATCAGACACAGTGGAAACAACTGAGCAACAACAAAATACAATTAAGAACTTTCCAGTTTTATTTCTTTATACACTTTGCACTTACTGATTTCAACTGAATATATATATTTTTTAATAAAATTTGGTTGGTTACAATGACATCAAAATGTTTTTGCCACAATAATTAATAGTAGTAAAAATAGTTTTGCTATTTTCCTGTACCCTCCTATAAAAAGAGAATTATTTTCGCCAAATACAGAAACTGTTGAGGAAAAGATTTGTTTTTTGATTTGAGTTGGACTTTGAAGTCACATAGTATTAACAGAGAAGCATTTTTAAAAGGGACAATATTGGTCTGTGCTTTTTTTCTTGGTCCATTCAGAGGCAGTAGAAGTTAATAAAATGTACAGTTAGAACATAGCAGTTTTGTTATAAATGTTTTTTGTTTTTTTTAGTGAATTACAGCTTTCTGGATTTTGAAGACTTGTTGGTTGGTTGTACTATTATTTTTTAATGTCTTCTTTTGGGATTTTAGATACTTCTTCTACTGGAAGTCTACAGTATTAGTAAATTGGAGCTGTGTGATTACCTTAATGATATTACAGATTTCCTTTTTAATTGTGGAAGTGTCTTCTTAGTATTTTGGACTTTGAGTCAAAATATGGTAAAGAGAAATTGTTCTTTTTAAGATTTGACTAATGTTACAATGATACAAATCATTTATTTTACTACCTATAAACTGTTTCAGCCCACTGAAGAAAAGCTATGCTAATTTATATAGCTTTGACATTTTATAATTTTCATGATTTTTAGATAAAGGATTTTATATTTAAAACTTTAATAGTCTAGTCTGAGTTCATTTATCTTTAATTTTTGAAACGGGTAGAGTAATTCATAACAGTAATTTTATTCTGTAATGTAATATTCACTTCAGTTCATTTGTGCATTAAAATTCCTTTAAGACCGTTATTAATGATTTATATAATGAAATGTCATATTAATCACAGAAGTTTTCACATTTTATTATTCTCTTCCATGTTAATACTATCTTTATGATCTCTATTAATGTTTTATATCCTCTAATTTCAATTATAAATCAAGAACATTTTCATGTTTTTGTTGGTATTTGCCTTTCAGGGGTACCACCTTTAAAATTTTATGACTTTTTCCCCCTACATATGCAGTATAAAACATCTTTATTCATATAAAGGTAGTTAATTATGTCTTTGTTTATAGTAAACTTTCCTTGACAAACTTATAGTTATAATATTTCTCTTCAAGCTCAAAGATTAGAGCGACTTCGAAAAGAGAGACAAAACCAGATAAAATGCAAGAATGTCCCATGGAAAGAAAGAAATGCTTCTCATTCAGGTAAACGCAGAATGTTCATTTGCTGTTTTTGTTGCTTTTACTTGTAGCTCATTTCTTCATATAGGATTGTGGTAAATAAAGCTGACTAAATTAATTTCAAACTTCATTAGTGGATAGACAACTCAGTGGATCTGGGCTTTTCTTGCTTCTTTGTTCTCTAAAGCTGTATTTTTATTTTGTGATGACTGCCTCAGATGATCACTAGATAGTATGTTCCAGAGTGATTTTTATGTTTCAGGCAGGGGTTCAACTGGATCATTGGTCCTTAAGTGTTGTTCTTACGTCATGGACCCCTTTGGCAGTTTAATGAAGCCTATGGACTCCTCAGATTAATATTTTAAATCCATAAAAATAAATATATAGGCTTACAAAGGAGACAAATGATATTGAATATAGTTCTCAAAATATTTTTTAAAAACAAGGTTATAAAGCCCCACGTTAAGAATACTCAAAAGAGGTGAGGCCTCTTCGAGTTCTAACACTGTGTATTTGATTCTGTGTTTAAAAGACACGTAGTTCCTACATTCTGTGTTGTCAGGTCTGTCCTATCTTAACATTAGGTAATTCTGTGATTCTTTTTGGTTGCGCTGTTCTTTGCTGTACTGGGTCCCTTGGCTTTCTATATTCTGGCAATACTTTGCTTAGTGTGGCCTTTTCACTCTTTGTTGGCAGTCTCTCCATGTTTTCCTGCACTAATCAGTGATTATAATAAACAAACTACTTTCATCTTTGTGCATAGAATAAAACGTTATCATCTTTTCATACTGTGTGTATATATACATGGCTGTATAAAAGTGTGCTAGTGTATATTAAAATTCTTGTCTCAGGTGATCATGTCATTTTGCAAGAAGGAGAGATTAATAAATATAAGAAATTCAGTCATATTATCTTATAATTTTTAAAAAATGTGTATTTTAAAAAGACATTAAATGTTTAACTTGCCAGCATTTGAATTATAGAATTTTAGATCTAGAAGAACATTAGATTATATAATGTTAGAACTTAGAATATCATAGCTGGAAGGAAGTGCTATAATAACCACATTTTAGAGTGTTTTAAGGTTTATGAAGAGTTTTCCTTTATCTTCGTTTTAGAGATGAAGAAACTGAGGTGCAGAATTTAATGATTTAAGAACATGTTGGGTGGGGCTTTTTGACTGAGTTCAAGTTTTACAGAATAAATCTTTTCATTATGGAGAATTGTTCTGTGAAGTTTGGATTTAGTCAAAGGACTGGATTTGAGGACCTAGAAGGCCACATGTCCTAAAGGCCTCAGGCTCCCCACCCCTGATATTAGCACTTAGGCTATAGACAGCTAAAACTTGAAAGAACATCAAATGTTAAAAAACAGAATTTTAGAACTGAAAAGGGACCATAGACCTTCTCTAGTCCCATCCTTTCAATTTTATGAATGGGAGAAACTGAGGCATGGAGAAGTACTATCACTTCCTCAACATAGTTCATGACAGAGCTGAGACCAGAACAAAGGTTTCTTGACTCCTAATCCTGGCACTGACAATTTAACATTTTAAACATTATAGTTATCAACTAGGTAAACTTTGCTTCTTAGTTAAGTGAATGGTGAAGGAGTATTTCTCAATGACAGTTGTATTTGAAGATACTATTTAAGTCAAAAATCCCATTTGTTCTTTATGCGACCCTGGTATTTCATTTATAAAAATTTTCCCAAACTACTCAGTCAAACTCTTACTTTGTTATAGAAACTTTAAAAAATTCTAGTAGAAACAAAGTATTTTAAAATCCCTGAATGCTAGGCCTTTGGTTTTGCTTCCAGTTAAAGGTCTTTTGAATATTTGATATCTATTTAGAAAGCTTTTGTCATTTATGTTGTCTATTTAAGAATATTTATATATCTTAATGGGGTTTCTAGTCAATCTTCTCATTGCCTAGGAACACAGAATTATTTCAAGTTAACTTTATTTTTAAAAATATTTTTTGTTATTCTTATGTGATAAACACGATCATGCATGTTTTTATATGTAAACAAGAGCAGGAAAAATAGCATATGAAACTGCAAATTTCAGCAGTGTCCAACTTACTTTCTTTTTGAAAAGTATATAATTTTGTTATGTTAGTTTCAAAGCTGTACTGTTTGTCCATTTTCCTCTGAATCTTCCTTTTGTTCTCTTTTATGTATTTTTAAAAATACTTCACTGATGCTCTTTACTTTATTTTCCTTTTTTTTTTTTGAGAGCTGTCATCAACCTCCTGTGTCCCACACAATCCCCCCTCCCTCTTAAAACCACGTTTCTCATTCTGTACCTTTTGTATATCACCTCCTTGACTAGATATAGCAAGCAGGTTTCATCGTCAGCACTGTGGATTTGTGTTTGGTCACCACATTGTCAGAGTTTTTGATTCTTTCAGAGCTGCTTTTTCTTAATGTGGTATAATCATTTAGAAATTTGTCTTTCTATTTCTGCTTACTTTACGCTGCCTTAATATATCCAGAACTTCCCAGGTTTCTCTAAACCTGTTACTTTTATCATTCTAAGGACTCAGTCATATCCTATTCCATTCCATTCCACTTATATACCATATTTTCAGTTATTCCCTAATTGGTGGGCAATCTTTCAGTTTCCATTTCTTTGCTGCAACAAAAAGTGCTACTCTGAAAATTATTGTTCCAATGGGTTCATCTAGCTCTTTCTTTTATATCTTTGAGATATGTGTCTGATAGTGGTGTTGCTACGTTGAAGAATATGCACAAGTTAATGACTGTAGAGTTCCATATTATATACCAGGATTTTCAGGTCACTTCACAGCTCTACAATTAGTTCATTAATGTTCCTGACCTCCCAAATATCCTATGTGTCATTTTGCTTTTTTGTCATTGCCAATCTGATGGATGTAAGGTAAAACTTCAGAGTTATTTTAATGTACGCTTCTTTTATTATTAGTGATTTTGAGCATTTTTGTATTATTATTGTTATTTTTTATTGCTTGCTTTTTCCTTTCTTGAGGAGTCTCTGTTAATGTCTTTTGACCACATATCTATTGGGGAATGGCTCTTGTTATGTGTAGTTTATCACCTCCCAATATATTATGGACATATATCTTGGATATCAGACCCCTATTAGAAATTTGCTGTAAAGTTTTTTCATAGATGTTTCTTTCTTAACCTTAATTACATTAATTTTATATGTATAGCCCTTTTTAATTTTATGTTATCAAAACTGTTCATTTTAACTCCTGTGATCCTCTCTTTTTATTGTGATCAAGAGCTCTGTCAGTAGTTGTTAAAAGTATCCCCTTCACTGCTACTCTTATTCGTTTATAATGTCACCTTTTTTATCTTGGTGTCTTATCTGTTTGGAGCTTATTATGGTGCATGATATGATAGGTTGTTCTAGATGTAATTTCTGCCAGACTGATTCCCAGTTGTCTTAGAGGTTTTTGTTGAATAGTGAGTGCTTACCCCAGTAATTGGGGCTTTTTGACTTATCAAGCACTGTACCACTATACCTATTTGCTTCTGGATCTTGTGTGCTTAATATATTCCCACTGATCAACTTGTCTGTTTTTTCACCAGTGCCAAATAATTTTGATGATTACTCCTTTGTAATATATTTTGAGGAGTGGAACTAGTAGGCCTCCTTGCTTTCCACTTTTAAGAATTAATTTTCTGAGGATTTTTGACCATTTGTATCTTTGGATGAATTTTATTATTTTTTTCTAGTTTGGCATGGCACTGAAATACTAAAATGACTTAGATAGTATGGACATTTTAATTAGATTGTCATAGCTCAACCATACAACAATTAATTTCTTTGTAATTCCTTAAGTCTATTTATTTAAAGTGCTTTATAATTGCTATATAACCATATAATTCTTTTGTATGTCTTTGTAGATAGACTGCAAAATATCTTGCATAATTTGTAGCTTTTTTGAATATAATTCTATCTCCTATGTGTTGGCAGTAATGTAAAGAAAAGCTGATGGTAGATGTGATTCATCTTATATACTGCAATTTTGTTGATGCTGTTGTTTCAGTTCATTTTTAAAATTTGCCTCTGGGATTCTGTATAGATTTTATAATTATCTATAAAAGTCATAATTTTGCTTTATGTCTTATTGTTATATTAAGCATTTTGAGAATTACATCAAATAATAGTGACAGTACTGGGCACCATTGCTTTAACTCTGATCTTTTTGAAAATACCTTTAGCATTTTTCCATGGAAATAATGCAGACATTTGGTTTTCATTACATGTGATTTATGTTATTATAGAAAGGCCCACTTATTCCTTTGTTTTTAAATATTTTTAATATTATAGGGTATTTTATTCTTTAGTAACTTTTTCTACATTTATTAATATAACCATGTGGTTATTTTAGACATTTTGTGTTCTGTGTTAATCTTGTGGGCAGGGCCAAGATGGTCAATTGAAATGAATTGAGGATTTCTGCTGTGCTCTCCAAACCCAACACCTAAACAACTTTTTAAATATGAGTCACAAATTCTGAGCAGACTAACACACACAAAAAAAGTCAAAGTCACTCATTTTTCTAGTCCAAGACTAGGTTAGGAGGTTAGAAAGAGAGGAGCTTGAGTGGAAGTTCACCAGGAGTGAGGTGTAGCAGAAGTGACACTGACTGGGAACTTGTAAGTTGTGGTAGCTGCAACAGTGCTGGTGGCACCAGGAATGTGCAGTGCTTTAGGATGATAAGAGGACTCAGTATCTGATCAGGAAAAATATTACAGGGGACCCCAATAATAGCAGTGGGTGCAGGACAGGGCATAATTTGACAGCTCCTTTGCCCATTACTGAATTGTGGTTTGAAGTTCCAGGGTACAGAAGAGCAGATTTGCTCTTGTGAGGTAGCAGAGGCCCTGCTTATGTTAAGGGCCAGAGCATAGACCAGGAGGATAGTGACCAGAACTCTCCTTTGATCATATCATGTTGGAAGCACTGAATAGAGGCCAATTCAAATATAAAATTCAAAATTAAACAATAGGCTGAAAAAGTGAGCAAGTAACAAAAAAAGAACTCGAAAGGTTTTGTGGTGAGAGGGAAGCTGAAGACCCAGACTCAGAAGACAATGACTTGAAAACATTTATAAGCAAACCCAAAAAGAATTCCTAGAAGAGCAAAAGAAATATATATTTTTTTAAAGGGCAAAACTGATTTAAAAATCGGATTATAGAGATAAAGGAAAAACTGGGAGAAAAAATAAGAGCAATGTGAACATTTAAAAAAGAGAATAGTTTGGTAAAAGAGGTACAAAACCTCATTTGAAAAAATAATGCCTTAAAAATTAGAATTGGTCAAATGCAGGCCAATGATTATGATACATCAAGAAACAATAAAACAAAGTCAAAATATTGAAAAAAAATAGAAGAAAATGTAAAATATCTCATTGGAAAAACAACTGACATAGAAAATAGATCACAAGATCTGTTTTTAATTTAAATAAAATTGAGAGATCTAATTTAAGAATTATTAGACTACCTTAAAGTCATAATTTTTTTTTAAAAAAAGAGCCCAGACATCATATAATAAGAAACTACAAAGGAAAATTGCTCTGATAGCATAGAACCAGAAAGCAAAGTAGAAATTGAAAGAATCTGTCTATTACTTCCTGGAGGAGATACTGAAATGAAAACTCCCAGCAACATTATAGTCAAATTCTAGAGCTTCCAAAACAAGGAGAAAATACTGCAAGCAGTCAGAAGAAAATCATTTAAATACTCTGGAGCCCCAAGATTTAGCAGATGCCATGATAAAGGGGTAGAGAACTTGGAATATGATATTCCAGAAGGCAAAGGAACTAGGATTACAACCAAGAATACTCTCTTCAGCAAAGCTGAGTATAATCTCAAAACAGGGGGGAAAAAGATATTTAATAAAATACAGGACTTTCAATCATTCCTGATGAAAAGATCAGAGCTAAATAGAAAATTTGATTTTCAAACACAAGGCTCAAGAGAAGCATGTGAGAGAAATCTAAAAAAGATTTACATGGAAGATAATATTTGTAACTCCTAAAAATCTTACCATTATTAGGACAGTTAGGAGGATTCTATGGGTATTGAGTCTTTTATGTCATTAAAAAATAAATGGATAGGTAAGAAAGAGGAATACCCTGAGAGAATGGGTAAGGAAGAGGAAGAATGGGGGAAATTTTCTTGCATAAAAGAGGCATGCAAGGAAGAGTTTTTCTAAGTTACTTGTGTGTCTCACCTCTTTCTCTTGACCAGATACTTCCTTTTCCCAAGTGAAAACTGAGTTTTTTTATCTTTTATTTACCTTTTGTTATATCCTCTTCAATTCTATATTTTCCATTTTTGTGTATGAATATATATATATATATATATATATAATGTTTTATAGACACATACATATAAAGTAAGATGATGAGAGTTCCCTTTGTAACTTTGTTAATTCCTTATATAATTGAAGGAAATAGTTTATCTAACTTATTTTGCTCCCTCTATTAATAAAGCTAAGTATTTCTTGTTTTCTTTCCTTTAAGCCCTGGTTTTAATCCTTGCTCTATTTTAGCCATAAAATCCTCATCTTTGTTTTTCTAGAATGGCCATCTGAATATCCCTGCATTCATTTAGAATGCTGTGCTCATTGTTTTTCCATCTTTCTGTTCAACTCTTGTTGAACAGATTTTTTTTAAAAAAGAGCCCAGACATCCTGTAATAAGAAACTACAAAGGAAAATTGCTCTAACTGTGAAACTTAATCCTTGTAATCCATGTATATGCTACGTGGAACTACCCGCATTAACCTTGAGACCATTGTTTGCGGAAGTCTGGGGAAAAGAATACTGCATATTAATTTTACCGTTAGGCCTGTCTTCTCCCCAACTCTCCTCTTTAATTGTTTATAAATGTTTTCTTTAATATATTGCAATTTGGTTTGAAACATAGCCCTTAATGCTCTGTGAACATCTAAAAGCAAACTAGAACGTAAAGAGTGATGGCTGAATCTATTCAGTGAAGGTACAGATAGAATTCTCTAGCTAATGTATTACTATTATGTCTGCATAATAGATCTTTAGTTATAGCATATGTTCTGATTGATGATTGTAGATATACTTATCTATATATTGATAAAACGTGACTAGAGCTAGCTTGGTTTATGGGAAAGAATACCGGACTTGGCATCAGAAGATCTTTACTAGGACTTGTCTGTGACTGTCTCTCATGCTGGAATGCACTGCCTCTTAGATTCTTCACATTCCAGCTAAAATCTACGGGAAACCTTTATCAATCCTTCTTAATTTTAATGCCTTCCTTCAATGAATTATTTCCTGTTTATCCTATACAATAAGTTCTTCTGTACCTATTTATTTACTTGTCTTCCCCATTAGATTGTGAAGTCCTTGGGAACAGGTATTGGTTTTTGCTTTTCTCTGTATTCCCAATCCTTAGCACAGTGTCTGGCACATATTAGACCTTTAATAAATGCTTATTGCCTGACAGACTGGACCAATAAGAGTGATAATGTGTAATGAAGGAGAAAAGATAGTCTGGGGCCAAGTTGTGAATGACTTTAAAAGATGAACAGAGGAGTTCATATTTGGTTCCAGAGGCAGAAGGGAGCTACTGCAGTTTATTGATTTGGGAAATGACATGCTTATATCTGTGATTAAGGAAGATTACTTTAGAAGGACTGTGTAAGATGAATTGTAGTAGAGGGAGCTTGGAAGCAGGGAGACAGATTAGGAGGCCATGGTAATAGTCTGGGTGAGAGGTGATAGTCTGAACTAAGGGAGTTGTTTTATGAGGAGATAGAAGGTGTTGGATAGGAAAAACTGAACATTTAAATGACAAGATTTTGGGAACTGATTGTATATGTGAGATGAGGGGCAGTAAGGAGCAGAAGGAAAGAGAATAATGTTATAAAAACCCAGTGAAGGAAATATCTTGCATCAAATGTAGCAGACTGAGAAGAGACAATCTAATGTGGTAACTAAGTCAACAGTAACTTTGGAGAGCACTTTCAGTTGTGTTGTCTTCAGTTTGCAAGAGTGAGATGTGGCGGGGGAGGAGCCAAGATGGCAGAGTAGAAAGACTCACATATGCTAGCTCTGAACCCACAGCCCATAGTTACCTGTAAAGAGGAACTCCCAACAAATTCTGGAGCAGTGTAAGCCATGCAGCAATGGAGTGGAGGAGATTTCTGTTCCAGAGAGCCCTGAAAAACTGACCCCAAAGGTCTGTTGCGCCCTGGACAGCGGAGCCCTGCCCTGTCCGTGAGGCCCCGAGAGGAGCAGATCTGAGCAGGCTTTAGGGACGGAACCTCCGGCAGCCGCGAAGGTACCTCCACCCACAGGTGCTACAGGTCAGTGAGAGACCCTGTCTGGGGGCTGAGAGGGGAGCGGGGTGGCTCCATAACTCAGGCCCCTTTGGGAGGCAGCGGCAGAGGCAGCAACAGCCAGGGGCTCCTGAAGCAGGGAGGACCTCAGATCCATTACTGAAGGTCTGCACATAAACCCCCTGAGGGAACTGAGCCTGGGAGGTGACCCTGCCCCGACCTGAGAACCTGAATTCAATCTTACCCAGAATAGCAGCCCCCACCCCCCTGCTGAAAGCCCTGAGGCTGGGAAGCAGCATTTGAATCTCAGACCCCAAGCACTAGCTGGGCAGATCTAGGTGGGGCTGCAGACGAATCTCAGAAGTCAAGTAACTGGCTGGGAAAATGCCCAGAAAAGGGAAGAAAATAAGACCATAGAAAGCTACTTTCTTGGGGGACAGATGTTCCCATCTTTCATTTCTGATGACGAGAAACAATTCTTACCATCAGGGAAAGATGGGGAGGTCGGGGCCTCCGTATCCCAGACATCCGAGGTGGATGTCCGGTGGGCTCAGGCTATGGAAGAGCTCAAAAAGGATTTTGAAAATCAAGTTAGACAGGTGGAGGGAAAACTGGGAAGAGAAATGAGAGAGATGCAAGAAAAGCATGAAAAACAGGTCAATACCATGCTAAAGGAGACCCAAAAAAATGCTGAAGAAAATAACACCTTGAAAAATAGGCTCTCTCAATTGGCAAAAGAGGTTCAAAAAGCCAATGGGGAGAAGAATGCTTTCCAAAGCAGAATGAGCCAAATGGAAAAAGAGGTTCAAAAGCTCACTGAAGAAAACAGTTCTCTCAAAATTAGAATGGAACAGATGGAGGCTAATGACTTTCTGAGAAACCAAGAAATCACCAAACAAAACCAAAAGAATGAAAAAATGGAAGAGAATGTGAAATATCTCATGGGAAAAACAACTGACCTGGAAAATAGATCCAGGAGAGACAATTTAAAAATTATGGGACTACCTGAAATCCATGATCAAAAAAAGAGCCTAGACATCATCTTTCATGAAATTATCAAGGAAAACTTCCCTGAGATTCTAGAACCAGAGGGCAAAATAAGTATTGAAGGAATCCATTGATCACCGCCTGAAAGAGATCCAAAAAGAGAAACTCCTAGGAACATTGTGGCCAAATTCCAGAGTTCCCAGGTCAAGGAGAAAATCTGGCAAGCAGCTAGAAAGAAACAATTTCACTATTGTGAAAATACAATCAGGATAACACAAGATCTAGCAGCTTCTACATGAAGGGATCAAAGGGCATGGAATAGGATATTCCAGAAGTCAAAGGAACTAGGACTCAAACCAAGAATCACCTACCCAGCAAAACTGAGTATAATACTTCAGGGGAAAAAAATGGTCTTTCAATGAAACAGAGGACTTTCAAGCATTCTTGATGAAAATACCAGAGCTGAAAAGAAAATTTGACTTTGAAACCCAAGAATGAGAAGAAGCATGAAAAAGTAAACAGCAAAGAGAAGTCATAAGGGACTTACTAAAGTTGAACTGTTTACATTCCTACATGGAAAGACAGTATTTGTAACTCTTGAAACTTTTCAGTATCTGGGTAGTTGGTGGGATTACACACACACATACACACGCACATACACACACACACACAGACAGAGCACAGAGTGAATTGAATGGGATCATATCTTTAAAAAATTAAGGTAAATATATAAGAGAAATGTGTTGGGAGGAGAGAGGGTGAAATGAATTGGGGCAAATTATCTCTCATAGAAGAGGCAAGCAGTAGACTTTTTAGTGGAGGGAAAAAGAGGAGAGCTGAGAAAAAAAATGTTAAGTTTACTCTCATCACATTCGACTAAAGGAAGGAATAAATGCACACTCTTTTCGGTATGAAAACCTATCTTACAATACAGGAAAGTGGGAGAGAAGGAGATAAGCAGTGTTGGGAATGATGGAAGGGAGGGCAAAGGGAGGAGGGAGCAATTTGAAGTCAACACTCTTGGAGAGGGACAGGATCAAAAGAGAGAATAGAAACAATGGGGGGCAGGATAGGATGGAGGGAAATATAGTTAGTCTTATACAACATGACTATTATGGAAGTCATTTGCAAAACTATACAGATATGGCCTATACTGAATTCCCTGCCTTCCCAAAGGGAATGAGTGGGGAGGGAGAGATGGGGAAAAATTGGAACTCAAAGTTTTAGGAGCAACTGTTGAGTATTGTTCTTGCTACTAGGAAATAAGAAATCCAGGTAATGGGGAATAGAAAGTCATCTGGCCCTACAGGACAAAAGAGAAGATGGGGACAAGGGAAGGGAGGGATAGAAGAGAGGGCATATTGGTGATAGGGGAAATTATAATGCTTGGTGTATTGGGGTGAGGGAGGGGACAAATGGGGAGAAAAGTTGGAACCCAAAATTTTGTGAAAATGAATGTAAAAAGTCAAATAAATAAATTTATATTAAAAAAAAAGAGTGAGATGTGGAAGTGGAGGCAGTGAGTACAGAAAAACTTTTCAAGAATTTGGCTGAAAAAGGGAAGAGAGATGCAGGATAATAGCTTAAGGGATAGCAATGTCTAGTGAATTTTTAAGTATGGGCAAGAATTAAGCATGTTTGAAGAGACTTTGGAAGGAACCAGTAAGTAGGGAAAAATTGAAGATTAGATAGAATAGGGTTTTTCTGCTGGAGAAAATGGCATCAGACACATATAGAGGAATTGATTTTGGCAAGGTGAAGAGCCACCATGTTATCATAAACTGAAGGAAGGTAGAAGAAAATGAGATTTTGGGGTGAGAGGGATCAGATGTCATCGTCGGTAGTCTTAGTTGTTTGAATAAATAAGAGGTTAGGTCCTTATGTGAATTGGTGAGGTGAGGACGAAGTGTGGGAGGCTTGAGAAAAGAAAAAGTTGGTAACATTTTCTATTAGAGACGAGGACAGAGTATCAGAAAAGAATAAACTGATTGCTTTGTGGTAATGAGGGCCCACTTGAGATCAGATAAAATAAATCTGTAGTGTACTCAGTCTTTTCTTCCTTTGAGGTTCAAACCCTGTGTGTCTACCACCCCATCAAATTCTGGTAACTGCTATTCGCAGACCCTTAGAAGTAACTTCTTTCCTCATTGAGTTTGGTATCCGGACTTTTTCTCTTCCTTCCCACCTCCGGTCCTCCTCACACTAGGAGACTTAACATACATATTGAGTCTCTCTCAAATTCCTTTAACCACTCACTTTTCCACCCTATTCACTTCCCTCCATCCCACCTCAGAAACAACCATATGGTCATACTCTTGATCTTGCCATTACCCATAAATGCACCATCTCCATGTTCAAGAATTCTAAAGTCTCCTTGCCTTCTTCTGCCTTTCCTTACAAAACCCTATTGATCATCTGCACTGTAACTTCCAATCTTTTGATCACTTAGATCTTTCTTCTGCCACCTCCCTTATACTAGTCTTTCTCCTCTTTTCCCTACCTATTGATGAACCAATTCAGTTCTATAGTTTTCTCTTCTCTTGAATCCCTAGTACCAGTTATGCCCAGCTAAGCCTCACCCTTGGATCACTCTTGCCATTTGTTGCCTTATACCTACACATGAGCAGCTGGACAAAAGTAGACAAAATCACCACAGGGTCTACTACAAATTTATGGAACACAGTCTCAGCTGGGCCTTCAGTCCTGCTAGGCAAATTTCCCTTTACCTCCCTGATCAACTCATTATCCATCTTTCCACAATGGCTCTGCCAAATCTTTTCTTCTCTCCTTAAACTTCTCATGGTTCTCCTTTCCCCCATCCTCTCAACTGAAAAATCTTGTCTCACATTTTACAGAAGAAAATTGAGATTAATTACCCCAAACCCTCTTCTCTTCGTCAACTCCTATCACTTCATCATGTGAGATGGGGTGATGGAGGAGAAAGTTGACAGGCAGCAACTAAATATATGCTCTCAGGGCACTTATGTTTTCTTGGGTACAAGAGTATACATGCAATTAAATATATGTAAAACAAATAGAAAGCAGATATGGAGGAGTGCACACTGGTAAATGATGGAATCAGTAAAGCCTTCATCAAACAAGGGCTTCTGTGATGGAGTAGGTAGGAAGGCATTTGAGATGGGGAAATACCCAGTGTAACGGCATGGAATCAGAAGGAAAGTCTTTTATGAAAAACTGTTACAAATATTGTCTTTCCATGTAGAAATTGAACAGTTCACCTTCGGTAAGTCCCTTATGACTTCTCTTTGCTGATTACTTTTTCATGCTTCTTCTCATTCTTGTGTTTGAAAGTCAAATTTTCTTTTCAGCTCAGGTCTTTTCTTTTTTTTCTTATTTATTTATTTAACTTTTTACATTCATTTTCACAAAATTTTGCGTTCCAAATTTTCTCCCCTTTTATCCCCTCCCCCCACCCCAATACCCCAAGCAATCTAATTTTCCCTGTCTCCAATCTGCCCTCTCTTCTGTCATCCCTCCCTTCTCTTGTCTCCATTTTCTCTTTTCTCCTGTAGGGCCAGATGACTTTCTATTCCTCATTAACTGTATGCCTTCTTTCCTAGTAGCAACAACAGTACTAAACAGTTGTTCCTAAAACTTTGAGTTCCAAATTCTCCCCATCTCTCCCTCCCCACCCATTCCCTTTGGGAAGGCAGGCATTTCAATATAGGCCATTTCTGTGTAGTTTTGCAATGACTTCCCTGATAGTCGTGTTGTGTAAGACTTATTGAATTACCCTCCATCCTAACCTGCCCCTCATTGATTCTCTTCTGTCTTTTGATCCTGTCCCTCCCCAAGTGTTGACTTCAAATTGCTCCCTCCTCCCTTTGCCCTCCCTTCCATCATCCCCCGCCTTGCTTATTTAATTCTCCCCCACTTTCCTATACTGTAAGATAGGTTTTCATACCAAAGTGAGTGTGCATTTTATTCCTTCCTTTAGTCAAATGTGATGAGGGTAAACTTCTTGTTTTTTTGTTTTCTCAGCTCTCCTCTTTTTCCCTCCACTAAAATGTCTCCTACTTGCCTCTTAAATGACATATAATTATCCCATTCCATTTCACCCTCTTTCCTCCCACTACATTTCTCTCTCAGCATTTACCTTAATTTCTTTTAAGATATGGTCCCATCCTATTCAATTCAATCTGTGCTCTCTGTCTCTGTGTGTGTGTGCATGTGTGTATGTGTGTGTGCGTGTATGCATGTACTTGTGTGTGTATGGATCCACCAGCTACCCAGATACTGAAAAGTTTTAAGAGTTACAAATATTGTCTTTCCATGTAGGAATGTAAACAGTTCACTTCTGATAAGTCCCTTAAGACTTCTCTTTGCTGTTTACTTTTTCATGCTTCTTCTCATTCTTGTGTTTGGAAGTCAAATTTTCTTTTCAGCTCTGGTCTTTTCATCAAGAATGCTTGAAAGTCCTCTGTTTCATTGAAAGACCATATTTTCCCCCAAAGTATTATATTCAGTTTTGCTGGGTAGGTAATTCTTGGTTTGAGTCCTAGTGCCTTTGACTTCTGGAATATCCTATTCCACACCCTTCGATCCCTTAACGTAGAAGCTGCTAGATCGTGTGGTATCCTGATTGTATTTCTGCAATACTGGAATTATTTCTTTCTAGCTGCTTGCAATATTTTCTCCTTGACCTGGGAACTCTGGAATTTGGCCACAATGTTCCTAGGAGTTTCTCTTTTTGGATCTCTTTCAGGCGGTGATCAATGGATTCCTTCAATACTTATTTTGCCCTCTGGTTCTAGAATCTCAGGGAAGTTTTCCTTGATAATTTCATGAAAGATGATGTCTAGGCTCTTTTTTTGATCATGGCTTTCAGGTAGTCCCATAATTTTTAAATTGTCTCTCCTGGATCTATTTTCCAGGTCAGTTGTTTTTCCCATGAGATATTTCATATTCTCTTCCATTTTTTCATTCTTTTGGTTTTGTTTGGTGATTTCTTGGTTTCTCAGAAAGTCATTAGCCTCCATCTGTTCCATTCTAATTTTGAGAGAACTGTTTTCTTCAGTGAGCTTTTGAACCTCTTTTTCCATTTGGCTCATTCTGCTTTGGAAAGCATTCTTCTCCTCATTGGCTTTTTGAACCTCTTTTGCCAATTGAGAGAGCCTATTTTTCAAGGTGTTATTTTCTTCAGCATTTTTTTGGGTCTCCTTTAGCAAGATATTGACCCATTTTTCATGCTTTTCTTGCATCTCTCTCATTTCTCTTCCCAGTTTTCCCTCCACCTGTCTAACTTGATTTTCAAAATCCTTTTTGAGCTCTTCCATAGCCTGAGCCTACCGGAAATCCACCTTGGATGTCTGGGATACAGAGGCCCCGACCTCCCCATCTTTTCCTGATGGCAAGCATTGTTCCTCCATCAGAAATGAAAGGAGGAAACCTCATCTCCTCCCCAAGAAAGTAGCTTTCTATGGTCTTATTTTTCTTCCCTTTTCTGGGCATTTTCCCAGCCAGATACTTGACTTCTGAGATTCCTGTCCACCCCGCCTAGATCTGCCCAGCTAGTGCTTGGAGTCTGAGATTCAAATGCTGCTCCCCAGCCTCAGGGCTTTCAGTGGCGGGCGCGGGTGCTATTCAATGTGAGCTTACGTTCTGGTGCTCAAATGGGCACAGGGCCGGCTCCCAGGCTCAGTTCCCTCAGGGGCTTTATGCGGAGACCTTCAGTAATGGCCCTGTGCTCCTGCCTGCTTGGGGAGTTCTGGGCTGCTTCTGCCTCTGCCGCTGCCTCCGTCACCACCTTTCTAGTGGGCCCGAGTCATGGAGACACCCCGCTGCCCTCTCGACCAGTCCAGAAGTCTCTCTCACTGACCTGTAGCGCCTGTGGGTGGTAGGACTTTCGCGGCTGCTGGAGGCTCTGTTCCTGAAACCTGTTCAGATCTGCTCCTCTGGGGCCAGGGCAGTGCAGGGGTGGGCTCCGTGTCCGGTGCGTGACAGACCCCTGGGGGCGGCTTTTCAGGGTTCTCTGGAATGGAAATCTCTTCCACTGCATTTCTGCGTGGCTCCAGAATTTGTGGGGAGTTCTTTTTACAGGAAATTTATGGGCTGTTGATTTGGAGCCAGCATATGTGAGTCTTTCTACTCCACCATCTTTGCCTGAAAAACTGTAAGATGGCGAATTTGGGTTGCAGAGTTTGGGAAGCAGAGTTTATAACAGGTTGGAAAAGTAGGTTAGGGCTAAGGTATGGGGGTTTCAGTAGCTAAAGAGGGGCTTAAATTTGAGGCTGAAGGCAGTGGGGAGCCATTGGAGTTCATTGAGTTAAGGGAGTGATATGGTTAGACCTCTGCTTTAGCAACTGTTTGGTGAATGAATTGGAGAGGGGGAAAGATTTGCTCCAAGGAGGCCAATGAGGAGGCCACTGCAGTTCTTCAGTTAAGAGATGATGAGGGCCTTAACAAAGGTGGTAGCCATGACATTACATTTACTGTATGACAAAACTGTATCTATGTGATATGATTATATCAATTGTATCTTTTAGAAATTAAACTTTTCAACTAACAAGGATTTGTTTTCTTTCCCTACCCTTTCCCTCCAACTCGAAAAAAAGAGAAAAGCAATAATTTTGCAACAAGTATGCACAATCAATGCAAACAAATTTCCACATTGACCATGCCAAAAAATTGTCTCATTCTGCTTATTTAGTCCATCATCTGTCACAAGTTTGGGATCATTCTTCCTCTTTAGTCCTCTGCAAGCATGGTTGATTATTGTATTCATCATGTATGAAAAACTTTCTACATTGTTCATTTTTACAGTGTTTGCTGGAATATAAACTGTCCTCATGGCTCTGCTCACTTTACTTTCGATTAGTTCATACAAGGCTTTCAAGGTTTTTTTCCAACTGTCCCTTTTGTCTTGTCTTATCGTAGAGGGGTATTTCGTTGCTTTTATATAACGTAATTTGTTTAGCCATTCTCCAATTGATGACGACCCATTTAGTTTCCAGTCCTTTTTATGCTGTTATATCTTCACATATACCTTAGAGAGGTTTCTAGTTTCAAGGCTTATTCACTGAATGGGCGTCATGTCACTCTAAGTAATTACCTGAATAAGGCTTAGTCAGAAAAGGCCAAGGTTTCCCATTGCATCCTGGACTGTCTACAGCCATTCTGATGAATATGGTCACTGGATCCACATGGCTGAGGAGGAGAAAATGAGACTGGTGACCTTGCACAGCCCTCCCTCCCTCAAAACAAAGTCAAGTGCAAGTCATATCATCATTTCTCTGATATGGTTTTCTTCAAAAAGGAAGGAGGAACACAAACTTGTGAGTAGAATGAGCTGCCTGAATGGGGATCCTGCTAGCTTGGTAACTCAGCTCATCCTGTCCCTTCTGTCTCCCCTGCCACCTTCTCCTCTCCAAAGGAAGGTAAATTTGGATGGCCAGAGGATGCCCAGTTAACTTGGGGTTTACTGGCTAGATTTCATTCCCTCCATTCCTCCTTCCTTCCCTCCCTTCCTCCCACCCACCCTTTCCCCAAACCAGTACACTCTGAATCCCATAGATTGCATACCAATAGATCCCTGCCCAAACTCCACTTAATGGCTCTTTTCTGGACCCTTCTGACTTAAGAGTGATTTATCAACAGTAACTGTTGTTCTTTCTCTCCCAACTTGATTTACTTTTTTTTTTTCTTTTGCTCATTAAAAGGGCCATTCCCTGATTATTTCTTATTACTCCTTATTACTGCCTATTCATGGAATGGGTGTCACCTAACTCTAAATGAGTACCTGAAAAGGACTTAGCCAAAAACGGCCAAGGTCTCCTATTGCATCTTGGGACATCTTCAGTCATCCTGATGAATATCTGGTCACTGGAGTCACATGGCTCAGGAAGAGAAAGTGTGACTGGTAACCCTGCACAGCCCTCTCTCACTCAAATCAAAGTCAAGTGCAAGTCATGTTATCCTTTCTCTGCTATCGTGATCTTCAAAAACAACGGAGAAACACAAAAACAAAACAAAACAAAAAAACAAAAATAAAGGGAAGGTTTCATCTTTTTGGCACTAGCCAAAACTTTTCAAACCTTTTTCATAAGAACTTATTTTAATGCATTCCTTGCTTTATGTGTAACCTAGTACAAAAGTTGTATTTTTAAAAGTGTAGTGTCAGTACAAAAAGGAATTTAAGAGACCATCTGATTCCATCTCCTCAGTTTGCAAGATGAAGAAACAGCCCACAAAGGGGAGAGTCCCAGGTCATAAAGTTAGTTGTAAGTATTTCTGCCTCTTCATTCTCACTCTAGTCCTTCACCATATTTATAAATAGTTTTTAAAAGAAACAGTGGAATATAATCATATCACATATAGTTTTGCCATAAAGTAATATGATAAAATGGCTACCACCTTTGTTCATTTGACCATATATATTATATTTGTTTTTGTAAAATCCTGTCATTTATTATCTTGGTCAGTTTTCCATCTCTTTCCTTACTTAGTGGCAGTATTGACTTAACTATCAACTTCTAACCTTGCCCCCTTTACTTTCCCTTTGTAAAATTTGTGATTTAAAGCTTAAATTTATTTAGGAAAGAAGAATTGTCATATAGAATTAGACATTTAGCATGAAATAAACTCAATTGGTGGTACATGCCATGTTTTACAATTGGAGATAAGTAGTTTTATTTTTATTTTCCCTTCTTTTATTAGAAAATTTAAGAACCTTGATTTTCAATTAGCCTTAAAAAGAAAATCTCATGATTACTCTCATCACAAAAGAAATCTTTGATACTAGATATATGGTATTGTACAAGTCACAGCTCCTTTCTTGGCCTCAGTTTCCTCTTCTGTAAAAAGAAGGAGGTTGACTTCATGATGATTGCACATCATTTCATTTTGTTAAATTCAGGTAAACTTCAAAGTCTCAATTCTCTAATTAATACCTTTGTGACTTTAACCTTTGTGACCTTTGTGACACTTCAATTCCGCATAATGTATGAGGTCATAGAATACAGAATTGGAATATGTAAGCAACATTAAGATGAACTTTTAATTTGTGCTTCCTGCCGTTCTTGAAAAGTTTTTTCCCATGTTACTCTTGAGCAGTTTTTGATAATTAGAGATAATTTACATAATAGACAGCTGTTAAGGAATATGTTTATCATAAGAGGGAGAAAATTAGCACATTTTGTTACCAAAAATTAAGAGACTTTTAGTGATAGTTTTATCCCATTGTTGGTTTCCTATGTTATGTCCTAATTTATTAAAATTTTTTTTTGCCATGAACTTGACAAACATTTCCATATACAAAGAGAATTTCATGCAAAACCACTGATCTCCATGCATCCATCTTTTTAAAAAAATAATAAATTTAGCATGTAAGTTTCAAAGCTTTCCTACTTATCTGTTTTTGTATTTTCTATGTATTCTTTAAATGCTCCTTTGACACTTTTTGTGTGTCACTCTTACTAACCAGTACCCCAGCTCTTCCATCTGCCTGCCAAAAAAAACCTGTCTTCTAATGCTCTCATGCAGGACTTCTTAAACTGTTTCCACTTGTGACCCTTTTAGTGCTTCTTAAACTGTGGATCGTGACCCACCCACAGTTTAAGATGTACTGCTCGTCTAATGTAACATATATGTATGTTCAAATAAAACAAATTCACACATTTACCTTGTCGCAAAATGTAGTTGCACTCTCATTTCACATTTTGGTAAATATGACTACAGGTTCTTACCAAAATTGATGTCTTATTCAGCAAAGATTTTTTGATATTCCTCTAATGTCATATATTTTAAGGCCCATTTCAATTATGCAACTCTGTATTCTAGATTCTTATATCTTATGATCATAGGTTAACAAGGTCATAGATTTCGACATAGAAGGGACTTTAGACAGCATTTAGTTCAACACAGCAGTTTTACTGAGATAAAGATTGAAGTCAGAGAGATTAAATGACTTGGTCATTGTCATGCATGTAATTAGTGGTAAGCCTTAAATTTGAACACATATGCTTTGATTCAGTCTCTTTATTCACTAATTACGAGGCACTTTACTAAGTGCTGGAGATGCAAAGAAAGATAAAAACAGTGCGTTTTCGAACGGAGCTTACATTCTGCTGGAGGAGAAACCATGTATATAATTAGGCACATTTTTATTTATAGATACACACATAGGTGTGCATGTACACATATGTGTATACATGCAAATTATATGGAAAACACTAATAGCTGGGTTACAGGTGAGAACCTTCTTGTGTTGGAGGTGGGACTTTGGTGAATCTTGGAAAAAGATGAGGTAACCAAGGCTCCATGGAAGTGTGGGGGCAGAGTATTCTGGCCATGGGGGACAATCATCACAAAGGCACAGAAATGGAGTGTAGTGTTCCAGAAACTGCAAGTAGGTCAGTGTTAGTTAGAAAGTGGGTTTTCTTTTTTCTTTTTTTTTTGTTTATTTAGTATTTTATTTCCTCCCAATTATATGTAAAAACAATTTTTGGCATTTGCTTTTAAAACTTTGAGGTCCAAATTCTCTCCCCTGCTCTCTCGCCCCCCCTCCCCAACTCCCCCACCATTGAAAAGGTAAGCAGTTTGATATAGGTTTTGCACATGTAGTCATGCAAAACATTTCTATATGTTGACCCCAAAAGCCCCCCAAAAATAAAACCTCAAGAAAAATAAAATAAAAAGTATACTTCAATCTATATTTAGTTCTTTTTTGGTGATGGATAGCATTTTTCACCATAAGTCGTTAAGAGCTATCTTGGATCATTGTATTGCTGAGAATAGCTAAATTGTTGGTATTACTTTGTACACAGTACATTTCACTTTGCATCAATTCATATAAGTCTTTCTAGGTTTTTCTGAGAGCATTCTGCTCATCATTTCTTATAGCACAAAAGTATTCCATCATAATCACATAACACAATTTGTTCAGCCATTTCCCCAATTAAAGGACATATCCTCAAATTCTAATTCTTTGCCCCTAGAAAAGAGCTGCTGTAAATATTTTTGTACATATAGATCCTTTTCCTTTTTGTTTCTATTTCTTTTGGGATACTGACCTAGTAGGGGAGTTGCTAGGTCAAAGATACATATGCATGCTTTTATACCCCTTTGTGCATAGTTCCAAATTGCTCTACAGAATGGTTGAAGCAGTTCACGGCTCCATTAACAGTGCATTTAATGTCTCATTTCCCTCTTTATGCCCTTCAATATTTGTCATTTTCCCAATCTAATAGGTATGAGGTAGTACCTCAGAATTGTTCTAATTTGCATTTTCCAGTCATTATTGAGTTAAAGTATTTTCATCACTTTGATTCCTTTATCTAAAAACCATTCATATCTTTTGATTATCAATTAGGGAATGACTCTTAATTTTTTAAATTTGACTTAGTATTCTACATGTTGGAGGGATGAAACCTTAATCAGAGAAATTTGCTTCATAATTTTTTTCCCCACAGTTTTTGCTAATTGTATTTCCCTCCATCCTGTTTCCCCTGCTGTTTATTCTGTTCTCTTTTTCCTTCATCCTGTCCCTCCTCAAAAGTGTTTTGCTTCTGATTACCCCTCCTCCAATCTTCCCTCCTTTCTGTTACATACCCCCTCCTACTTTTCTGTAGGGTGAGATATATTTCTATACCTGATTGAGTGTCCATGTTATTCCCTGTTTGAACCAATTCTGATGAGGGTAAGGTTCATTCACTCTCCTTCACCTCTCCGTTTTTGCCTCCACTGTAAAAGCTTTGTCTTGCCTCTTTTATGTGATTTACCTGATTCTACCTCTCCCTTTCCCTTTCTCCCAGTACATTTCTTTCTCACCCCTTAATTTTATTTTTTTAGGTATCATCCTTTCTTATTCAACTCAACTTCAACTGTTTACACTGTTCAACTCTGTAAACCTGTTGTTTATGTACGGCCCTTTTATCTGCCCTAATAATGAGAAAGTCTTCAGAGTTACACCTGTCATCTTTGCATGTAGGAAGGTAAACAGTTTAGGGTTAGGTCCCTTAAAATATCCGTTTTCCTGTTTACCTTTTTATGCTTCTTCAGTCTTGTTTTTGAAAGTCAGAATTTCTATTCAGCTCTAGTCTTTACATCAGGAGTACTTGAAAGTCTTGTATTTCATTGAATGTCCATTTTTCTTCCCCTGAAGGATTATACTCAGTTTTGCTAGGTAGGTTATTCTTGGTTGTAATTCTAGCTCCTTTGCCCTCTGGAATATCATATTTCAAATCCTCTGATCCTTTAATGTAGAAGCTGCTAAATCTTGTATTATTCTCACTTTGGCTCCCTGATACTTGAATTGTTTCTGGCTGCTTGCAAAATTTTCTCCCTGAACTGGGAATTCTGGAATTTGGCTATAATATTCCTAGGAGTTTTAATTTTGGGATCTCTTTCAGGAGGTTATTGGTTAATTCTTTCAATTTCTCTTTTACCCTTTGGTTCTAGAATATCAAGACAGTTTTCCTTCATAATTTCTTGAAAGATGATGTCATGGCTTTTAGGTAGTTCAGTAATTTTTAAATTATCTCTCCTAGATCTGTTTTCCAGATCGCTTATTTTTCCTATAAGATATTTTACATTGTCGTCTATTTTTTCATTTTTTGTGTTATTTTATTGTTTCTTGATTTCTCATAAAATCATTACCATCCATTTGCTTCATTCTGATTTTTAAGGAATTATTTATAAAGTGAATTTTTGTGCCTCTTTTTCTATTTGGCCAATTCTGCTTTTTAAGGCATTGTTCTCCTCATTTACTTTTTGGATCTTTTACTATTTTTTTTAAGGTGGTTTTTCTTTAGTATTTTTTTGTGTCTCCTTTACCAAGCTGTTGATTCGTTTTTCATGATTTTCTTTCATCACTCACTTTTCTTCCCAGTTTTTCCTCTACCTCTTTTAATTCATTTTCAAAATCCCTTTTGAGTGTGTCCATGGCCTGAGACCAATTCATATTTTTCTTGAAGGTTTTGGATGTAGGAGCTTTGACTTTGTTATCTTTTTCTGAGTGTGTGTTTTGATCTTCCTTGTCACCATAATAACTTTCTATGGTTGATTTTTTTTCCTGTTGTTTGCTTATGTTCTCAGCCTATTACTTAACTTTTGACTCTTTGTCGAAGTAGAACTCTTGCCTCCATGGTTGGAGGGCACACTGTCCCAAGCTTCAGGATTTTTGTGCAACTGTTTTCAGAGATATTTCTAGGACTTGTGATATGATCTAAGGTGAGGTGTTTACTCCTCTCCTGGCCTGTTTTCTGGTATATGAGTGACCACAAGCACTATTTTCTGCCCTAGAATTGTGAGGAGGGTCCTTGCTCCATTTTGGCCACAAGCTCTGATAAACTTATGCTCCTTGTCATCCTGGGACTGCCACCTAGGACTGTGTCCCGGATCTGAGTGTGAGCAAAGCAACAGAGTCCTGCCTCGGTGGTAACAGACTCCTGTAATCTTCTGGTCAGTTGTTCTACACTTTTACCATCTGTGGGCTTAGAACTCTAAAAGAAGCGCTGCAGCTGCTGATTCAGTGTCTGCCAAGATGTGCTCCTGGTTTGCTGGGGCTGGGGCTGTGCTGGCGCATCCTGTGCTAGACTATTCTCTACTCTCACCCAGGCATGACAGACCCTTCCACCTGACCTTCTAAATTGTCTTTGGTGTCTCTTGCCTGAGAGGTCTGGAAACTGCCACTGTTCCATTGATTTAGGTACACTGAAGCCTGCTCCTGGTTTGCTGGGGCCTTGGCTGTGCTGGCATAACCTGCACTGGACTGCTCCTCTCTTACCCTGGTATAACAGACCTTTTCTGCTGACCTTGTAAATTGTCTTAAGCTGGAAAATTTTTTCATTTTTTTTGTGGGTTGTGCTGCTCTAGAGTTTTAGAGTCACTTTAAAATGTGTTTGGAGGGGTTTGGGGGAGAGCTCAGGCAAGTCCCTGGCTTTACTCCTGAAGAGTAGGATTTTTGAAGGGGAATGTCATATAAAAAGATTAGAAAGGTTGGAATGCGCCAGGCTATGAAGAGCTTTAAATGCTAAAAAGAGGACTTTCTTTTATATTTGATCTTGGACCTAATCAAGATCATGGTCAGATGTATGATTTAGAAAAGTTATCTTGGCAGCTGAATGGAGAGGAGAAAGATTTGGGACCAATAAGTAAGTCATTGCAGTGATTCAGGCAACATTCCTTTCAGTGCTGATACTCCTTGAGAAGGCCATCTACAATCAGTGCCTCCATTTCTTTTCCTCAGTCTACATTCAGACCTCATTTACTTGAAATAATGCTCTCCAAAGTTGCCTGCGATTTCTTCATTGGCAAATCTTGGATCCTTTATTCAGTCCTTGTTGTTTCTGCCACCTTTAACCCAGTTGATCACCCTCTTCTGCTTGGTCCTCTCTTCTCTCTAGGTTTTGGTGACATTGCTCTCTTTTGGTTCTCCTTTACTTATCTGATCACTTCTTTTCAGTATCCTTTGCCAGATATTCATCCAATTTGCATCAACTCAATGTGGGTGCCTCCCAAACCTGCCCTCAGTCCTGTTCTCTCCAATATGTTGATTTACTTAGTGTTCTTATCAGTTCCCATAGATTCATTTGTCATCTCTGTGGTAATGAATTTCAAATCTCTATCCATCCCTAACCTCTCTCCTGACCTCTACTCTCACATCTTCAACTGCATCTTATACATCTGAAACACAGTGTCCCACAGATACTTTAAACTCAGCATGTCTAAAACTGAACTCATTATCTGCCCTTTCTCCCCACCAAATCTGATTTTCTTCCTAACTTCCATATTACAGTCATGAATCCCACCACCCTCCTACTCGCCCATTCTACCAGCTCAGATTTCAGATATCATTCTTGACTTCTGACTTTCATCCCATTTCTGTATCAAATCATTTGTTAAGTTCTATCATTTCTACCTTCAAAACATGCCTTGTATGTGCTCCCTTCTCACTTCTGATACTGCAGCTTCTCTGGTACAGGCCTTTGTCATCTTATTTCTGGATGTAGCTTCTGCCTCAGATCATTCCCCATTCCAGTCTCCTCTTCACTCAACCATCAGATTGCTTTTCCTTAAACCCTCTTACTTGGTAAATCTGAGGGGTTCCCAGTTATCTTCAGGATCACATAGTACATATTCTGTTTAGATTTCAAAGCCTTTCATAACCTCACTACTTTTCCAGTCTTATGTCTTACGCCCTCCACCTACCTTTTGATCCAATGGCACTGACCTTTCTGTTTCTCAAAGAAAACAAACCATCTCTTAGTCCTGTGCATTTTCATTGAAGGTTCTTTATGCCCAGAATTTTCTCCTTCCTCATCTTCGTTTCCTGGTTTCCTTTGACTTCTTATATATCCTAGCTAAAATCTCACCTTTTTCAAGCAGCCTTTCTTAATCCCCCTTATGCTAGTACTTTCCTTCTAAATTTGTCTCCAGTTTATTCTGCCCATATCTTGTATCTACATAGTTGTTTGCCTTTTGTCTTTCCTATTTAATCTGTGAGGCCCTTGAGAGTAGGGTCTGTTTTTTCCCTTTATTAGTATCCCCAGTGCATCTCACAGATCCTCGCACATAGTAGGACTTAATGGATGTTTGTTGACTTGACTTATAATGTTAGATTGGGATCTTTGCTTTTTTTTTTAATTAAGTCTCTTATCAGCCTTTTTTATGGATTATTAGGAGTGATTGCAGGTTGCTGTTATAAATCATATGGCAGACTTTTTCAGCCCAATATGCCAGAATTTGTACATCCAGATTAATGTTAGCCTTCGGAATAGTTGACCTTGGTAATTTATGCAATTATTATAATTTAGAAAACACAAAATAAAATAATTCTATTTCTTAGCAAATTCATGAATAATAGTTTTGTTTATAGTTCTATTATGGAAGGTAAGTCTTTGTTTCCTTTTGTAAGACCCAAGTTTTCTTAAGGGTCACCACAGTATCTGAACGTGGTGTTAAATTAGGTCCCTGCTATGAAGTATAAGATTTATTTCATCTGAAAACTAAGGTTCTTATAATAAAGACAGAAAAGCTGACTTCAAATTGTGATTTTTTTGACTCCAAGTACTATTTTTACCACATAAAGCTGCGTCTTATTCTCTCTCTGGTTAATTTCTTCCTCTTATCTAGTCAACTTTTCCAATGTAGCCATTGTTTATACTTAACTTAGAATATTCTCATCTATCTTTCAATGTCCTTCGATGCTTGGTTTCCTAATGGCCTTATTTTACATTTTTATCATTGACTCTGAGTAAGACATAGGGTTGCAAAGTTATAAAAATATGTAGGTGATATGAAGCTGGAAATGATTTCTGATACAATGAATAACAGAATCAGGGTATCCAAAAAGATATGAGTAGGCAAGTAGTTTTCTTGCCCTGACCTAGTTATAACACATTTAAAGTGTTCTGTTTGGTTCTGGGTGCCACATTTTATGATGATTTTATGGTGATTTGTTGGGCATCCGAGTGCTGTAGCAGTGATGTGGGTGGAAGGTTTTAAACTTGTTTTAGGATCCATAAGAGAACTGGGTATGCTTGGAGAAGAGCCCACTCAAGCATTAACCATCTTCTGCATAAAACCTTTTCTGATCTTCTCTGCAGTCAAGGTAAGAAAGGTGCCCCATCCAGATAGTGGAGGTAAGGAAGGAGAAAATTCTGGCCATCAAGGATAATCAGTGAAAATGCACAGGACTGAGAGATGGTTTGTTTTCTTTGAGAAATGAACAGCTAATATGATGGCACAAAGATGGATGATGCAGTGGGAGGAATAAGATAAAAGGCCAGTTTGACTGAATCACAGAGTGATGATCAGCAAGGCTAGTAAGATAGGGGGATCCATGCTGTCAAGGGCTTTAAAAACTAAACAGAAGAGTTTATACTTGATACAAGAACATGGTTCTTAGCCTTTTTTCTATGTCATGGAGTTCTTTAGCAATCTGATGAAGCCTATAAGACCCTTTAGTATAATAATGTTTTTAAATGCATAAAATAAAATGCATAGGATTATAATGGGAAACTAATTATGTTGAAATAATGTAGTGTGTGTGTGTGTGTGTGTGAGAGAGAGAGAGAGAGAGAAAGAGGGAAGAGAGTGGGGGAGGGAGGATTGGAGATAATGTAAGAGTTCTAGGATGAAGAGAATGGGAGGAAGAGGAGTTCAAGTTAAATACATTCCATTTTGTTAGCAAAGTAAGAGAGTTGAGATCCACATCAGCTAAGAGAATAAAGAAAGAAATATAGAAGGCTTGAGGAAGAAAGAGGTTTGGAATTAGGGCAGTTTGTAGGGATTGATACAGGAAATCAGTTAAAGAAGAGTATGAAGATTGCCTTGCTGCTGTGAGGGCCCAGTTAGAGTTGGATAATATAAATTTGTCATGTACCCAGTAACTTTGCTTTGGGACTTCCCTTAGCTGCTTCTAGAAGCCGATATATAGGAGAGAATGGTTGAGTTTCCTGTCACTGGAGATGTTCACATAGAAGCTGAATGAGTATTTCCCTTGGATTTTGTAGATGATTTCTCCCTCAGGTAGGGTCTGGACTACTCTGATTATGCTGTCTCCTGACTTGTGTTCTTTCTACTTCAACACATTTCTACTTTTTATGAATAGATGGGAATGGAGGGATAGTCTTGGGAGAGATATTGGTTACATATGTTATAGTCTAGTTTACTCCATAAAGAGTAAATCCATCAAACATAAAGATAGTAAACAATGATAGTAAAAGTAAGGGGAAAGTGGAAGTGAGCTGTTGGTCTCTGAATGACCTTTGAGAACCTCATTATGATTTTTCCTTGGATCTTGTGATCCTAACTTATGTCTCTGAATAATACCGTTTTCAGACATAACCCTGATGAAGACTGTCACATTTCTCCTGCTTGGAACCTTTTCTTCAAGCCTCTCCCCATTCAGTTCCATTCTTCACTCAATTGCTAAAATGATTTTCCTTAAGCACAAAACTGACTATCTCACTCTGCTGTTTACTAAACTCCAGTAGTTTCCTGTTGTCTCTAGAATGGAATATGAGGCTCTGTTGTTTAACCTTTGAAGTTCTTCAAAACCTGGGGCCAGCTGATCTGTCCAGTCTTCTTGTACATTATTCTCCTTCCCATAATCTGTCATCCTGCCATCTTGGACCTCTTGACGTTCTTAATACATACTGCTTCATTTCTTTCTTGGTGTCTTTACACTGGATATCCCCCATGCTTACCATCCTTGTCAAACCTTCTTGATCTAAAAGAATCCATCTTTTCATGATTTATCTTCAGCACCATTTTATGCCTGAAGCTTTTCTTGATTCCCCCACCTGCTAATGTTCTCTCTCCCTAACTACCATGTATTTACTTTGCATTTATTTTGTATATATAACCATATGTAGATATTTGTATTTATCCTATATAGACACATACATGTATGCACATGTGTTTATTTTTGTTTGCATTGACATTTATACATACTGTTTTCCATAATGGAGTATAAACTTTGCATTTGTATCCCCAATGCCCAGCACAGTGCCTGGCACACAGGTGCTTAATAAATGTTTGTATATTGATTTAGTGTGGCATGTATCTTATTTTTCTTAAAGTTCTCAATACATGTTACTAATTATCATTTTTCGTCATATAGGCATTCTTTTTCTCCCTTTTCTATCACAGCAGAGGAGCTCAGCTCATTGTTTGAAAAAAAGAACTTCAAAGTCAAGTCTTCAAGTGTGGGGAAGCCATCGCTCCTCTCCGTGCGCCTCGAGCAGTGCCCGCTCCAGCTGAATAATCCTTTTAATGAGTATTCCAAATTTGATGGTAAGGTAGGTAAAAATGATCCCTATTACCTTTTACTAAATCAGGAAAAACTGCTTTGATGAATCCTGTGTCCCATTTTGCTGATTTGTTGGGCATCCGAGTTAACCAGAAACCCCTTTTTGAAAATGTTCTAAAAGTGTACTTACTCTGTACAACTTAGGACAAGGCATTTTAATGGTTCTTGGATGACTCAGGCTCTTTCTGTGATTCTGTGCCAACTTTCTGAGCATAATACTCGTTGTCTGGGACTTTATTGGTGAAAACCTGGGAAGACTAAGCTCCATGTGTTTTGCCCCTCAGACTTTTGGATATTTTGCTGTGATTGGTTTTCCTCATGATCATAATACTAACTAGCTCTGGACTAATATTGAAGAGACCTGTTGATAACTAGCTCTTTGATCTTGAATAGATAGCCAATAAATGTTTATTAAGCACCTGCTATGTACCAGGCACTGTGCTAAGCACTGGGGATACAAAAAGAGGTAAATAAGTAATAATATTAATATAAATAAAAGTATAGCAAATGACAATAAATAACATAATCATAACCAGCATTTATATAGCACTTTGAGGTTTACAAAGTGCTTTACAAATATTATCTCATTCTGCCCTCACAACAACCCTATGAGTGGAAACCAAAGTAGACAGAAGATAAGTGACTTGCTAAGGTCACAGAGCTAGTACAAATGTCTGAATCAGGATTTGTACTCAGGTCTTCCTGATTCAAGGTCTAGTCTTTATCTACTGTGCCACATAACTGGCTCGTCTCTGGATCTACTTTCCTGATATATGAAATGGAGTCTGGGTGGTAAAATGAAAAGACCATTGTATTCAGAGTTAGAAGCCTAGTATTATCTTAAGCGAGTCATATTACCTTTCCATGGTTCTCTCTGTTTCTTCATGAGTTCCGTGATGGAATTGTGCTAAATTTTTTCTAAGGTTTCTCTTAACATTCTGTGACTAGATGGTCCCTTAAGGCCACTGTATATATGTGATTCAGGCATAGCAGCAGTGCTTTCTGAATTTCAGAGTACTATTCATGTGTTCTTCATCATCATCATCGTATTATACCATAATACCCCAAACTGCTTTTTTTAGACTTAGCAACTACTGTGTTCACAGCCCTGAAGTAGCCAATGGGGTAGATAGAAGAGGTATGTGGTCAGTTTTAGGCCCCACTCTCAGTGAACTTACTATTTATTATTAAGATGAGACACCCACAGCAAATGACTGTAAAATGGAGCAGGTGAATAAATCACTTAAGTGATTTTTTTTTTCCTGTTACTCTCATGGCAACAATAACACATTACATTTATATGGAACTTTAGTTTATACATTGCTTTCATATACTCATGACACAACTCTGAGATTTATAGTATGACCATTATTATCCTCATTTTACATATTAGGAAACTGGGATTCAGAGCAGGAAGAAAAAAAGATTCTAGTTAATTGACACTTTTGGTTCTTATCAATCAGCATCCCTATAGTGATAGCAGATTTGAGGGGCTAAGATATTGTCATTTCTTGTGTAGTAGAGTAGTTGAAGGTGGAAATGGGATTGTTTGGACTTGTTTTATTACCCCTCTTTCCTCAGCCCATTTACTTCCCAATTATTTCTTTATATTGTTCCTTTTTCTGAAGACTTGACTTATCTCATGTTAGCTCTGGGAACTCATTTGCATGAAGATGACTGATTAATTTACCCAGCCTGTGAAATGGGTGATACTGTTGTATTGGCTTTTTGACCCAAATATGACTACTTAAAGAAAAATGTGGCCAATTTTTGTAGCTTGGCAGTGGTGAGGTGGTGCTGAGTGACAGCTTATGGTTTGCAGGGATGAGAGAATCTTCTGTTTGTTGTCTTTCTGTAGTATTAAAATTAATAAAAAGTACTGTGTTTTTCTGCTAATTTATTTTCATCTGTGCACTTTGTAATTTTTAAGTTGGTCAGAATTCAGAATAATAATAGCTGATACATATGTGTTTTACCATGTACTAAGTGTTTTACCTCCATAATTTTATCTTTGTCTCCCAACTGTGTGATGTACATAATGCAAATATTATCATACCCATTTTGGAGATAAGTATACTGCAGATCCTCACAGTGAAGTTCATTTTCCTAGGGCCACATGTGTAAGATTGACAGAAAAACAGAGTTGGAAGAGGGCTTAAGGCAGCATGACATTGAAAAGGACATTGGATTTAGCATCACCACAGTATCTGAAATTCAAGTCCAGCTTCTTCTGGGGACCTTTTTTTGATCAGCTTCTTTGTAACCTTGAGGGAGTCCTTTTCCCATCATTCTGCCTCAGTTTGCAGAATGAGGGAGTTGTATTAGATGGTCTCCAAGGTTTCTTGCAATTTAGATGCTGTAATCCACTTCTACAAATATTAAGGACCTGTAGTTTATAAGGTACTGGGAATACAAAGATGGAAATATCCTAGTCCTTCAAAGACCTGACTTGTAATAAATCTCCATAAAATGCATGTCAGTGCAACATAAACTAGGGAGTGGAAGGACTAGTCTATATACAAGATGTATTTTCTCCAGCACTTTCAACTAAGGAGTTCAAAGTACTTGGGCATAGTGGGTAGAGTGCTTGAGTTGGAGTCAGGAAGGCCTGGGGACATCTTGCCTATTACTAGCTGTGTGACCTTGGGCAAATCAACTAACCTTTCTTACTCTCAGTTCCCTCCTTTGTAAAAACAAAGGGATTGGATTAGATAAGCTATAAAGCTTCTTCCAGCAGTAAATTTGTGATCTTTGAAAAGTGACATAGAGAAGGTGGCAGCTGAGCCTTGAAAAAAAAAGATCCCTATGATATTATGATCTATGATATTTTTAGTTTCTTCTAAATCCTAGGAAAGAAAACTTGGAGTTAGAAGGTACAAACTTTGAGTCTTGTATGTATAGTTATTAGTTGAATGACCATAGGGAAGTTACATTTTCTGTGCCTCAGATCTCTCATCTGCAAATTTTGAAAATACTTATACTGTGTGCCTTTTAAGTGTTACTGGGAAATACATTTTATAAAAATTAAATCAATGAGCAAAAATATTCTCATTTTCTAATCAGAAAATTCAAAGTGTTTATCTTAATATATTATTCTCCAGGTGATCTTACTAGCATGCATGAGTTCACTTATAATCGCTTTGCAGATTACTTCCAAATTTATAGATTTAGCCTTCATCTTTCTTTTAATTAAGCTCCAGCCCTGTATTACCAACTGCCTACTGGACAGCTCTTCCAGAATGTCCCTTTGACATCTCAAACTTAACATCTTTTATTTATTTATTTATTTATTTATTTAATTTTCTTACATTCATTTTCACAAATTTTTGGGTTCCAAATTTTCTCCCCTTTTATCCCCTCCCCCCACCCCAATACCCCAAGCAATCTAATTTTCCCTATCTCCAATCTGCCCTCTCTTCTGTCATCTCTCCCTTCTCTTGTCTCCATCTTCTCTTTTCTCCTGTAGGGCCAGATGACTTTCTATTCCTCCTTAACTGTATGTCTTCTTTCCTAGTTGCAACAACAATACTAAACAGTTGTTCCTAAAACTTTGAGTTCCAAATTCTCCCCATCCCTCCCTCCCCACCCATTCTCTTTGGGACAGCAGGCAATTCAATATAGGCCATATCTGTGTAGTTTTGCCAATGACCTCCCTGATAGTCGTGTTGTGTAAGACTAACTGGATTACCATCCCTCCTAACCTGCCCCTCCTTGTTTCTCTTCTGTCTTTTGATCCTGTCCCTCCCCAAGTGTTGACTTCCAATTGCTCCCTCCTCCCTTTGCCCTCCCTTCCATCACCACCCCCTTGCAATATCTCCTTCTCCCCCACGTTCTTATACTGTAAGATAGGTTTTCATACCAAAATGAGTGTGCATTTCACTCCTTCGTTTAGTCAAATGTGATGAGGGTAAACTTCTTGTTTTTTTGTTTTCTCAGCTCTCCTCTTTTTCCCTCCACTAAAATGTCTCCTACTTGCCTCTTAAATGACATATAATTATCCCATTCCATTTCACCCTCTTTCCTCCCACTACATTTCTCTCTCACCATTTACCCTAGTTTCTTTTAAGGTATGGTCCCATCCTATTCAGTTCAATCTGTGCTCTCTATCTCTGTATGTGTGTGCATGTGTGTATGTGTGTGTGTGTGCATGCGTGTACATGTGTGTGTGTGGTCCCACCAACTACCCAGATACTGAAAAGTTTTAAGAGTTAGAAATATTGTCTTTCCCTGTATGAGTGTAAACAGTTCACTTCTGGTAAATCCCTTAAGACTTCTCTTTGCTGTTTACTTTTTCATGCTTCTTCTCATTCTTGTGTTTGGAAGTCAAATTTTCTTTTCAGCTCTGGTTTTTTCATCAAGAATGATTGAAAGTCCTCTGTTTCATTGAAAGACCATATTTTCCCTTGAAGTATTGTACTCAGTTTAGCTGGGTAGGTGATTCTTGGTTTCAGTCCTAGTTCCTTTGCCTTCTGGAATATCCTATTCCACGCCCTTCGATCCCTTAATGTAGAAGCTGCTAGATCTTGGGTTATCCTGATTGTATTTCCACAGTACTGGAATTGTTTCTTTCTAGCTGCTTGCAAGATTTTTTCCTTGAGCTGGGAGTTCTGGAATTTGGCCACAATGTTCCTAGGAGTTTCTCTTTTTGGATCTCTTTCAGGTGGTGATCGATGGATTCTTTCAATACTTATTTTGGCCTCTGGTTCTAGAATGTCAGGGCAGTTTTCCTTGATAATTTCATGGAAGATGATGTCTAGGCTCTTTTTTTGATCATGACTTTCAGGTAGTCCCATAATTTTTAAATTGTCTCTCCTGGATCTGTTTTCCAGGTCAGTTGTTTTTCCCATGAGATATTTCACATTCTCTTCCATTTTTTCGTTCTTTTGGTTTTGTTTTGTGATTTCTTGGTTTCTCAGAAAGTCATTAGACTCCATCTGTTCCATTCTAATTTTGAGAGAACTATTAAATTCAGTGAGCTTTTGAGCCTCTTTTTCCATTTGGCTCATTCTGCTTTTGAAAGCATTCTTCTCCTCATTGGCTTTTTGAACCTCTTTTGCCAATTGAGTGAGCCTATTTTTCAAGGTGTTATTTTCTTCAGCATTTTTTTGGGTCTCCTTTAGCAGGTATTGACCCATTTTTCATGCTTTTCTTGCATCTCTCTCATTTCTCTTCCCAGTTTTTCCTCCACCTGTCTAACTTGCTTTTCAAAATCCTTTTTGAGCTCTTCCAGGGCCTGAGCCCACCCACCACCCCCCTGGGGTGTCTGGGGTACTGAGGCCCCGCCCTCCACGTCTTTCCCTGATGGCAAGGATATGTCCTCATCATCAGATCCGAATGTTGGGATCATTTGCATTTGTTGGAAAAAACTCTCTAAAGTCTTATTTTTCTTCCCTTTTCTAGGCATTTTCCCAGCCAGTTACTTGACTTCTGAGATTCCTTTCCACCCCCGCCTGGATCCACCCAGCTAGTGCTTGGCCTCTGAGATTTAAACGGGCTTTCCTCCTGCTGGCTGTCAATCAGTGAGCTTTAGTTCAGGTGCTGGGGTGGGGCCAGGGCCGCCTCCGAGACTCTGATCCCTCAGGGACTTTATGCAGAGACTTTCGGGAATGGAGCGGGTGGGGGCGGGGGTGGGGGGCCCGCCTCCTAAACCCTGCTCCCTTGGGGGCTTTAAGCAGAAGCCTTCAGTAACAGAGCGGGATGGGGGCAGGGCCGTCTCCCAGGCTCAACTCCGTCAGGTCCTATGCAGGAATCTTCCGTAATGAAGATCCTGCCTGCCGCTGGGGGATTCCTGGGTCCCGGTCCGCTGCCGCCTCAGCCGCCGCCCACACCTCTGCCTCCGCCGCTTCCTCCCGAGGGGGCCTGAGTCACCAAGACGCCCTGCTTCCCCTCTCCTCCAGCCCGGCCTCTCTCACTGACCTGTAGCTTCTGTGGGCCGAGGGACTTTCCCGGCTGCCAGAGCTTCCGTCTCTGAAGCCTGCTCGGATCAGCTTCTCTGGGGCCGCGGCCAGGGCAGCGTTGGGGGTGGGGTCCACTTTCCGGGGTGCGCCGGACTGTGGGGATGGGTCTCCAGGGCTCCCTGGAACGGAAATCTCTTCCACTCTGCTTCTACACACCTTGTATTGACCCAGAAGTTATGGGGGACTCTTTTTACATTAATTCTATGGGCTTTTGTTTTCGGAGCTCGTAAACGTCCTTCTATTCCGCCATCTTGGCTCCGCCCCCAACTTAACATCTTTTAAAGAAAGATGATTATCTTTCTCTGGAACCTATCCTGTCTTTCAAAATAGCTTCCCTATTGCTATTGAAGATGCCATCATCATTGAAGTCACCTGGGTTCTTCTCCTTAGGGACATTTTTGCCTCTTGACCATCTATCTTGTCTCTACCTGCTCATCTGATTAAGAATCTTCAGTGACTTATTCTTGTCCCTTAAATTTTGGACCTAACTACTTAATAAAGGGAAATCTTAGGTATTTCTTTTGGCCTGGGACACCCTGAAAAAAATTTTGAAACACTAAGGGCACTGTGAACATTTGTCCTAGGATAAAGCATAAACTTCTCAGTTTGACATTTAAAGCTTTTCCTTTCTTTGTGTATTGTGACCGTATTGGCATGGACTTGAAAATTTTTGGTAAACTTTGTATCTGTCTCAGTATGTAATAGTGTTGTAAACATAAATAGCCACTTGATAAATCTCTGTTGAATTTTTGTATTTGTGTGCATTTCATTGATATAAGGAACTCCCAGATCAAGAAATTCCCTTTGCCAGTGTAGAGTGACACCTTCTCTGCAGTTTACAGTAATAGACATTTGCATTGGAACCCTGAGAAGTTAATTGGCCTGGCCTAGATTAAAATAACCAAATTGTGTTACACATGAGACTTGACAAACACTTTTTATTTTGCAATTTGCAAGGCCCACTGTTCAGTATAGAGAGGTTAGGAGGGGGAGAGAAGAAAATGTAAGATACAGTTTTTTCCCTCTGGGAACATATAACAAGAAAAATGGCATATACAGTAATAATACAAAATAGATTATGGTTTGTGAAGCAGAGAGGCTCAAAATCTCGAATGTTCATTTTTTTCATGGAATGGGGAGGTGAGAAGGATCAGGGAAATCCTACATGAAGGGGAGTGAATTGAGCCTTGAAACTACTATTTCAAGTAGCAAGAGATGGGGGAAGGTTGGGCATTTCAAGTGTGGAAGGAGAAAGCATTGCCTATGTTCTGGGAGTTTGGAGGAGTTTATCTGGGTTAGAATATGTAATAATTGATAGAATGTATAAGCCATAGCATATGATAAGGCCAGGGAAGTAGGATAGGAAATACCAAATTATAGGAAACCTTGAATACCGGGATCAGGCATTTGGACTTTATTTTGGGGGAGGCATTAAGGAGCCTTTAAAGGATTTTGAGCAAACAAGAGGCATAAGATGATAAAATTTAGTGCTAGAGGGGACTTCACATACTATGTAAGTCCAGCTTCCCAATTTTAGACATGTGGAAACTGGAGGCTAGTTAAATGACTAGCCCAGATTCACTGATGAAATCTGTGGGTAAGGTTGATTCATCTGCTAGATTATAGAAGACTTAAATGTTAAGATGATTTGGGACATTCCTTGTAAGTTTTTGGGTAGAGCAGGGACTTGACCAGATTTATGCATTATGAAAATTAATTTAGAAGTTTGTGTTGTAGGGGTTTGAGGCAGAGACACTTGAGGCTATTACTGTGGTTATAGAGACAAATAGATGAAACAGAAGGGTGTGACAAGAATTTCAGGCTCCTCCTACAGGATTCTGTGGAAGAGAATAGTAAGAACACAGCAGAAATAATTGACTAAAGTTTCACCATTTTTTTCTTTTTATTGCCCCTTTCTGGAAAGTGCTAAAAGGTGGGAGCAAGAAGGGGAGGGGTCAGCAAGATCAGTGCTTTAAAAAAAATAATCAAAAACAAGGTAACCTTGTTGGACAGTAGATACACTTTTAAAAGATAAAAATTGATTGTGAGTTCTTCTAGGTGTCGTGGGTATTTATTAATAACATCATGTAATATGATAGGAATTTATTTGCTTTGATTACATGATTCTAGCCCATGATTTGAGAATATAATTTCTCTAGTAATTAGTAAGTGGTCATGCTTTGATGCCAACAAAATAGTATGACCTCCTTTGAATATCATATTCCAGCATTCACATTATGTCATTAGACTATTACAAATTACATTGATTTGGTTTGCCAGGAGGTTGTGAACTCTGTTTGGTATATATTCAATCCCAGCAGAGCCAGAGGGAGTTATAAAAACAACATTAGGGATGCTATTTCTCCAATCACAAAGGAGCCATTTATGCTAGATGTGTATTTACATTTAAGATGCTTTTGGTACTCCTAACATCACAAGTATATTTTTGAACTAATAAATGATGTGTGGTCTGCACAGTCTCTGGTTGGCAATTGATTAAGGAGTCCTTCCCTATCGATAAGTCTGTCTTACAAAGTGATAACATTTTATTGTTCACCCACATATCACAAATGGTGACATACAATTAAATTCTTGTTCTTATCAGTTATTTAATATTGATGTGTTTGGCTACTGTGGAATAAAAGTGGCTAACATTTGAAGGATATTGTTCTGCACATACTAAATTAGCCTTTTTAAAAAATCTTCATGAAATTCCTTGACACGAGAGTCAGGGACACTGCAGTGATTAATTGAGAATTGTAGTGGAGCTGAGTCTTTCTTTAACCTAGAAATTAAAATGACTATTCAAATAACACTACAAAATGATCCAATTAGCATTTTGGCGATTCGGTCTGTATTAGTCTGATAGCCACACTATTGCTGTCTCTATAGTTAAGATCATGTCGACTCTTTGATAATAAAGCCTTTTCTAGAAGGTCTACTTTCTTGCCTTAATAATAATCCTGATTGATTCTTAGCATCATTCATTTTAAGTTCACCACTAAATTTTTGTTACTACTATAACAGAAAATTATTTTTTCTTAGCACCTGTATAGAAAGTTATTAGAAATCTGCCTGTTCTTAAATCTTCCTTTGACATGTTCTTGTCTTAAAAAATAAGGTTTATGAGTCAAATTGGTCTGAGATGTTTAAAATGTTTCTTACAAAGCTATGTGTGCACTTTTTTTTTTGGTCACAAGTATAATGTTTTTCTGGGTGATAGCACATGCCTTATTTACATAATTAACTATGCCATGTGAGTCTCTGGTGAAAATGATACATTATTGGGGAAAGAAGGGGACAGGGAAAAGTTTGGAGTCTAATTAAACATGCTTTTAAAAAAACTACTCAATTATTTATTTCCTCAAGAGATTGTAGCTGTAGTAAAATTCTGAAGATATTGAAAACCTTAGAGAAGGAGAAAGGAGTCCTGGAAACATGTTAACTTGGAAGGGGCTTGGTTTTATGTCTGAGACTCTACAAACTGCCTTTTAATTCATATACATGCCTTTATGTAACTACAATAGCAGCATGGTAGAATGAAGGGAAGATTGATTCTGCAGTCAGAGGACTTGGGTTCCAAAGTTGCTCCTGATGCTTTCTCTTATGTGACTTGGGGGAAGTCTTTTAACCTCCCTGGACTGTAAAAAGAGACAGTTGGAGAAAATGATTTTCTGCATCCATGATCTTACAGTTTTTCAGTAATAACTTTGAAGGCAGAATTGAGAAAGGAGGATTTAATGTTTATGGTTTAAATATATGGTTCTTTGTAATGTTGAAAATGTTTTTTTCTCCGTTAAATTTATTAACTGTTAATATTTACTAATTTCTATAGTGCATTATGGACTACAAAGTGTTTTGCTCACAATTATCCTGTGAATTATTTGATATGATCATTATCCCAATTTTATAGATTGAGAAACTAAGGATGACTAAATGGATTTATTCTTATCCTGGTTATCCTTATGATAGCCTGTGTATTTTGAAAGCCTTTCATTCTATGTAGTATATATCATGACATATATTATAACACTGTTCTTAAATTATTGCATATCAGTATTATAACATCTTAGCAGTTGTAGGCAATAATTTTGTCTCTGCCCATTACAGTTTATTTGCCAAATTTTCAAGAATATTTTGAGTTTTGTTGATCCAGTATGAAAAATTGTTGACCATCAATCACATGAGAAAGAGTGAGCTTCTGATGTATAATTCTAGTCACAAGGTCTTGTTAGATGTCCTGTTAAGTGTCCTGTAGGTGCTAAATTTATGCAGTCTTCAGTGATGTTTTGTTGCATAGTTTCTGCTGTTGATCATTAGGTCTAAACCCTTTATGGTCAACTCTTTTGCAGTTTTTAGTGGTTGATATCTTGGTCTTGAATTGCCGTCGTAAACTTCTTTGGTTTCATAAAAAAATCTGTACCACTTGGCCACAAATGATTGATGATTTTTTTTGGTAGGTATATTGTTCACTTCATGTGGCTGACACCTATGCAATGCTTTTTAAGTCCATTTTTTAATTATTGTTTTGGATTTATTTTTTACCATTATCATCAATGGTATTAATAATTATTATGGCTGTCTTCATTGGTATGCTATTGGTGTTATATAACTCTGTCTGTCTCTGACTTTGAGAACTGGGTTACAAATAGGTTTTAAGATTGGTTCTGGTGATAATACTTTAAAAGATCTAGGATTTTAACCAGTATGGGTTCTTCCATCACCAGCACAGACTGTAATATCCTTCTACACTTTAGTAGTCAGTTTTAGAAATTGCCATAGCCAAAAGAAAATCTGTTTCACAGAATAGCAAAATATTAAGACTGGCAGGGACCTTAGAGGTTATTTAATCTAACTTTTTTTAAAGCAGTTTGAGCACACTGTAGCCCAGGGAGAGAAAGTCACATAACTTACCAGAGCTAACCTTTAAGTCTAGATCTTCTGGGTTTTTTTGACCCTTCTAATGTCAAGACCCAGGGTAGTAGGTATAGGGTTATCAGGGGACCATAGAGGGTCATCCATTTGTTTTTTAATACAAATCATATATTCCCTTGTCTCCTGCCAATGATTTATTTCCATCATTAGTACCCTTATAAATTTACTGTGTACTTTAGTGTTTATAAAGCTCTTTTATATTTATCTCTAATTCTCATAGCTGCTTTATGGAGGTAAATAATAGAAGGATAATAATCTCCATTTTGCAAATATGGAAACTGAGTGTTGGAGAAATTGCGTGATTTAAGGTCACAGGACTACCGTATCTATGAGATTCATATATTATTAGAGCTGGCAAGTGAGTTAGGAGCATAGATTCAGAGTCTGAAGGGGTAGTTTAAAGATCACTTAGAATAGCCCTGTGTTTTATAGATGCAGAAACGATGGCTGAGAAGTTAAAGAACTTGTTCAAGACCACGTAGGTAGTAAGTGACAGAACTGGGATTTGACCCAAAGTTCCCTAGCTCCACGTTCAGTCTTCCTTTCACCACACGACAGTTTTTCATTACTCACTCAGGTCAACCTGCACTGACAGATATTTTCATTGGCTTCGTCCGCAAGTGCTTATTGAACCTCTAAAATAATTGGCATAGACCACAGTGCTTTCTGCATGATAGGGTTGCAAAGAAATAGATATAGCCCCTGACCTTAATGGTTTTAAAAATCTAGTTAAGAGATTAGATGGTTCAATTGTAAGTCATCACCTCATTTCTTTGAAATAGCACCACATATTTCTGAATTGTAAAGATGGACAAATGTTAAAATTATTGAAAACAGTAAACTATGAAGGTTAAGTCCAGCTATTTCCATACCACAAAGCAGGAGAAATTGTAGGCTATTGGCAGTGGAAACCATCATGAAAAAAGACGGGAGAAAAGCCAAGAATAAAAGGGGAGATCTTTTAAGCAGCATTTCTTTTTTAAGCCTAAATTATCAGATTAGCATTCAAAGCAAAATACAATCAAAGGATGTCAGAAGTCAAGGGTGTGAGTTTAGTAGCTGAGTGACCATGGCCAGACTGCTTCCCTTTTCTGAGCTTCAGTTCTTTTAAATTGATATAATGGGAATAAATCATCATTAAGGACTTTTGTAGTCTGACAGTCTATGTACAATTAAGTTGAACAAAGAAATTGTCATTAACCACCTGAACGTTCTATATTCTGTGATACCTCTTAGCTTTAACATTTAGAGTCATTGTGCTAGAATGGAAAAAACTATGTGATATTGAGCAAGTCACTTGATCTCTCTATGCTCCAGAGGAGATGTAAAGTGAATGTGTAGATTTAGATGATCTCTAATGTTCTTTCCAGCTATAAAGTGATTATCTAATGAACATTCTATGTTCTAGGGGCCCTTTCATCACTAAGGTTCCATGTTCTAAGGTCCCTCCTAGCTATTAGCATTCTCTGGTATAATTTCAGATGATTTCATCAGTTGTTATAGTTTCAGGTATTTCCTGAACTGAAATAACTGATTTAGATAATGTTACATTCTTTAACGTTAAGGAGAACATTTTTCTGATGAATTCTCACAAAACTCATGTAAGATTCTGGTCTATACAGGAAAGTGTAATTGTGATTATGTGAAGTTATTAAGAATCTTAACATTTCTCTGTTAGTAACTGTTTTAACAATGAAGCTGCAGCAAGCATGGGGGAAGGGATAATTCATGAGCGCTAATTGCTTGGCTGTTAATTTTCATAAGTGTTGATAGAAGCAGTTCCTTAAATTAAACTTTGTTTAAAATGTATCAGGGGAAATATTCCACAATGTCGGGCCTGAAGTGAAAATTAATATGAATGCTGTGGCAATTAACACATACTGGTTAATAGCTTTTAGCAGCATTTTGGGATGATAGTTCTTAAATACATTTTTGCATGCTGCTCTTGTTTCAGTATTGTTCCAGTCTATGTCTGGATAATTATGAACAAATGTTTTCCACAATCATTGACATTAACTAGCTCTCCTCAAAGAAAGTAGATAAAAACTAGTGCAGAACAACACGTAGCTACGGGGTAGCATTGAAAATACTTAAAATGTCAGGGAATTTAAATTTAACAAAATTGCTCACCGAGTAAAATGCTTCTCTCATGGATTCTGAATATTTATCATTTCAACAGGGCTGTAATTTTTTCCTATTATGTTTCCTTATTGTGAAGTGTGGCCTTAGGGGAGTTTTGTTGTCCTTGTCCCCTTTCTCCTCCCTCCCTCCTCCCCAGTTTTTCTGTGGTAAAGGGATTTTGGGGTGGGGGTTGGGAGGGGAGGAAGGTTGCAGAGGCTGATTTTGGCCCAATATAAGCAAAAACTTCCTAAGACCTGTGTCTATCCAAAAACTGGACTGAACTGCCCCTGGAGGTACTCCTTATCATCAGTAAAAATGGGCTACGGTTCACAATGTTCTTCCCAGTCAGGCTTTGAGTTTAGTAGTTTAAGTACGCTCCCCATTTTTGAGGTGAGAGAACTGAGGTTCAGGGAGATTGTCATGAATTTTTCAAGATTATATTGGCTCTTAACTGTTGAAGTTGAGACTTAAATCCATTTTTTTTTTTTACTTTAAGCCCAGTTGTTCTTTGCACTATATTAGGATCACAGTTTCAGAGTGGAAAAGAAGCTTAGGTGCCATTTAGTGCAACACATTCCAGGACAAGAAACCCCTCTGTAACCGTTCCAGCAAGTGATAATTTGACTTCTTTTTTTTTTTTGAGAAACCTAATTAGAGAGACCCATACTCTCTTGCAGCTAAGCACTTTGCTTATAGTGACCTTGTGAAGTATTTAGTACAAATATCATTCTTGTTTTACAAATAGATGCTTAGTCAAGCAAAACAAATTCCCTCGTTGGCCATGTTCAAAATGTATATCTCAACTTATACCCATAGACCATCACCTTTCTTTCAGGAGGTAGGAAGCATATTTCATCATGAATTCTCTGGAATTGTAAGTAATGATGTCATTGCAGTTGATTAGAGTTCTTTCTTAAGTCAAAGATTGTGTAAATTCTGTACACCCCAGTTAAATTTTCTTCGTATACAACTCAGACAATAATTTTGAAGAATTCGATAAGTCAAATTATAGAGGAACCAAGAAGTAGGAGGATAGGAAAGAAAGATTAAGAATTTAAAAAAAGGAGTGAGAAGCAAGGAAAAGCAGTTTCCTAATGGTTTCTTTAAATAAACAGTTCACAAAAAAGTTGGGACCTCATAAACATTCTAGTCTAACGCATATTTGAATAAAACTTCCTTCTATGATATGCTCGACAAATAATCTTCCAGCCTTTGTGAACTCCTTTAGTAATGAGAAACCCACTAATTTGCGTTTGCTTTTGGATAGTTCTAATTGTTAGGGGAAAATTTTTTCTTACCTGAGGCCTAAATTTACTTTTTTGCAATGCCTTATTGCTCCTTGTTTTGCCGATGGGACCAAAATAGAACAGATCTAATCCCTGTTTCATATTATAGCATTCAAATATTTGAAGATAGTCTCCTTACCCCTAAACCCTACAAATCTCTTCTTCTACAGGTTAAATATTCCTAATTCCTGCAACCTAACCTCATATGTCATGAACTTGAGGCCCTTTACTATCTTGATTTCCCTCAAGTGAATGTTTTCTAGCATATCCATGTCCTTCCAAGAACATAGCACTTGGAACTAAACCCAGCATACTATGATGCTGTTCCCTCCCTTGTCTTGGATACTTTTAATGTAAGTTCTTTTAATGCAGTCATAGATTGCACTCCAGTAAAAATACCAGATCTTTTTCAGATTAACAGTTATCTAGCCATGCTTTTCCTGTTTTTTACTTAAGATGTTGTTGAACCCAAGTATCTTTATAAACTTTATCCCTATTAAATTTCATTTTGTTAGATTCAGCCAAATGTTCTAGCCTTTTTGAATTCTGACTCTATCATTTAGAATATTAACTCTCTCTTTTAGGGTCAGGCTTGGATCCCTGGGAAATTCTTTCCATTGGACACCTTTTAAAGTTGACATTGAACCAATAATGACTCTTCTTTGGGTCTAACCGTTCAATAGATTCTGAATCCAACTAATAGTGTGTAGCACATATCACTCCATCTTTTCTATAAATAGCGTGAGAGTCTTTATCAAATGGTTTGCTAAATCTACCAGTTTAGTAATATTGTTATGAAAGGGAATGAAATTAGTATGGTATGATCTGTTGTTGATGAAGTCATGATGGCTATTGAGGTCTGTTGCTGCAACTGAAAAAACATTTACATAAAAATGAGTTGAGCCAGTCAGTGTTGCAAAAAAGGGTGCTTTTTTATTCTGCATGTTTGAGGGAAGGTAACAAGGCTTTATTGTAGACATGTAAGGGAATGCACAGAGGAGGACACTTGGGCAAACACCTGATCATTAAAGTGGAGACGTAGCTGACAGCTCCAAAACTAAGTAATCATCCCAGATGAGGGCAGTAGATAACACCTCCCAAATTGAAGAGTGTAGACTAGGAAGTAGATACAACCAGGGACTGTAGGGCCCATGACCATCTTTGGACTCAGAAGGCAGGAATAAAATGGCAAAGGTCAAAAGAGAGGCACCTTCAGGAGCTGGCACATCATCATGTAAGACTCTTGTTAGTTTAGTGGGTGGACTCTTGGGTCTCTGATAAGCCTAAGAAGTAGACACTGGACTAGATGATTTATAAGGTCTCTTCTAGCTTAATCTTTGATCTTATGAGCCTGTAGTCAGGGTTGTTAGGGATCCTGGAGAAAGCCAGGTGTTGTATAGGGAGGGGTTGTGTTTTATTCAAATGAGGTCTGTTTTGGTTTACAACCTTTGAGGTCACAGGCAGCTAGGCTTAAATCAAGAAAACTGAAAACTTTTAGCCTGCAAGGTTCTAGCTAAAAGAGATTACGAATATGAGTGGTTCCTGAAAAGGGACAGGGAGTCAGGATTATAGTATCAAGTAGGAAGAGTTAACAATGCTAACACCCCATCAAAAGAAGACTTGTTCTGAGAAAAAAGGTTTTCTGGACCATTCACCAATCCTTTGTGATCTTGGTTTTCTTTTCTAAAAATTCACTATCTGTTTAATAATATGTTCTAGACTTTCACCCAGAATTGAAGTTAAGCTTTCTGGCCTATAGTTTGAAGACTATTCTCTTTCTGGCTTTGAAAATCAGGACATTTCTTCTTTTCCATTTCTATCCAACCTCTTCCAGTTTCTTCAGTCTTTCAAAGGTGACTGATAATGGCTCAGCAAAACACCTAACAATCCTAATGGTGTAGATCAAAGGTATCAAACTCTCAGTTGACTGGTAGCATGTGCCAGAGAGCCTCCTGAAGCAGACTTAAATGTATTCAGGAAATGTTTGACAAAATAAATAAAAATAGAATACAACACAGATAATATTAATCTGTGATTTTCTAAGTCAATAGATAGCCTGCAGGGATCCACTTTTATTTGAATATGACCCCACTGATGTAGACTGCTCAGGCAAAGGTGACTTGAATTTCTCAAAAAGGTTTGAATTTAGATCTTCCTGACTCCAGTTCTGGCACTCTATCCCTGTGCCACCTTGCCATCACCAGTGCTTTGTTAGTAGTTGTCAGTTATTTTTTTTCCTAAAACCTTTATTAGCATCTAATCAGGTTTTATAGAATCTTGTTTAAATTGCATTCCCTTCTCCTTCTTATGTTCTATAACCAATATGTTTTTTCCTTCTCAAACTCAAACTTCATCTACCTTCCTTTTTTCCATAAATACCTGAGCCTCCATTGTAGGGGAATGTTCAGTTGAAAAAGTGTCAGGCCCATAATAAGATGACTTGGATTCATCTCCTGTGAAATGAGGGGGCTGGACTAAATGACCTCAAAGGTTCTATTAAACTCTTAAGTCCTATATATTGTTATCATGCTCATTTTACAAATAAGAAAACCAAGACTTAGAGGGGACAATTGACTCTCTAGAATTATACAGCCAGTGAGTCTCTAGGTCCAGACCTGGATCCATCGCTTCCACCTCCAAGTCAAGGGTTTCTCCCACAGTGCTGTACTGCCTTTTGAGGTTGTCTCTATCGATCCTGATAGGACATTCCTGGAAGCTGCCCCAGAACTTAGAACCAGTGAGTGTTTTCTGTTCTCTTTTCCCTTAAACAAAAGAAAATCCTTTCTAGAGTTTTAGTGCTGGGATTGAAGACTGTCTACAATTCAGAGGAAATAATGCAACCATACTTCTATTCTATCAGAAATCAGGGACCTTTTTGTACTCCACTCAGTATTTGCATAATCACATGCATTGTTTCTGAGAGGTTTACAGAGCCAGCTGACTAATTTTTTAGAAACACTCCCTTCTTAATCAGATATTCACTTTCCCCTCATTTTTCATTCTAGCCCTGACTTTGGCTAGCTTTGGGACAGATCATTTTGTTTCTGGAGGTGTCACTTTCTTTCTCATTAAATTGACAAGGTCACTTTACCTGATCTCTGTAACATCCTTTTTAGCATTAAAAACATATGGCTCATAGAACCACAGAATCCAGGAGTTAGAAGCCCTGAGAGGTCATGTAGTTTAATCTGTCCCTAACCAAGAATTTCATCATCGCTAGTAAGTGGTCATCTGGTCTCTAAAAACCTCTAATCAGGGATAACATTTTCTTTTGAGTTAGCCTATTCCACTTTTGGATGGTTTGAATTATTAGGAAGTTTTTCCTTACACTCAGAATTATGTGGTTCAGGAAATAGCTGAAGCCTACAAAGTGAAGGTTGCATACAACTTGGTATAGTCAAAGGACCCCTAGACTTGGAAGCGAGAAACTTGGATTATGTTATTTACTAATCTGTGAACTAATGTGTATTTCTTGGTACATGAGTTTTCCTTTTGGATACTTGGTTTCCTCATCTGTAAGATGGGAACATGTTGGAATTCTATTTCAATTTTAAGATTCAGCATTTTAATAATTTGTGTTGTAAAGACCATTTCCAAGTCCAACGTTCTGTCTTATTTGTTCTACAGTCTTGGGATAATTTCCAGTCCTAACTTTCTATGAGTCTGAGATTCATAATTTTAAAAATAAAATCCCTTTATGTATATTTGAACTAGGAGATTACCTCTGAACAGTTAGAGAACTAAATATGAGCATGTAATAAATTAAGAAATTTGTTCCCCCCAAAAGGTGGTGCTGGCTGAATAAATCAATACTGGAAATGTTTTGACAACCTTGATTGTGCTAGGAATATTGGATTATATACTGTACTTTTTGAAGTTGACATCACATAGCCCAATTGTACATTCCTTTGGTTCCATGGTTAGAGATGACTTAATTATTGTCTGTAAATCTGCTGGATTTAAAGTAAAAGACCTCTGATTTTTCTTCTCACTCTGGTAATCAGTGACCTGAGTTCCTAACTCTGGCACTTTGAACACAAAACATACACTAGAATGTCACAGGGCAAAGACCCTATAGATTATCCAGTTCACTTCCCCTTTTCCTACTGCAATTTTATTGATTAGAGATCTCCTTTCTTCCCAAAAGGAAAACTAATTTGCCCAAGATCAGACAATAACAGAGCTGAGATAGAAACTTAGGTGTTCTGACTTGATAGTCCAATGTGCATAATAATGTCACACTGTTTGGGGGGTTTTGACTAGATCATTTAGCTTCTCTTCACCCTCATCGCCCCCATTTGTAAAACAGAATACTGACACGATTGCAATCAAGAAAACATTTTGTAACCCTTTAAGCACTGTATAAAATGAGTTATCATTCATCTTAACCAGTATGTTTTCTTATGTGTGACTGTATGTTCTGACATTGTTTCCTAAAGTCACTTGGAGTTTTAACACCCATACAAGACCCATTCTATTAATCTGTGTTCCAAAGTCCTTACTAACGCTTAACTTGTTATAGCTGCCCTCAGTAGCACATTGGAAACATTTTATCATGACTTCTTATTTCTCTTCAAATTCAAATTTTACAATCCATGCAGAGATTCACACAGGAAGGTGAGTTTAGGGGATTTGCAAAATATGTGACTGTATAACAAAAGATTAAATTGATTTGTTACATGTGCATTTAGCTACAATTCATTTTAATTGTCTGTATGAAGTTAAAAAGTATTAGTGTCAGATAAAGATTCATCACCACAGTATGATTTAAAGCCAGGGCTGTAGAAAGCAGGCATGTGCTCTGGCAGATGTTTATATAAGGCGCTGTCTCTTCTGACAGCAGTTAAAAAGTATGGTTGTAGTAATCAAATTGTGGTGTAACGACTCTGAGGCTAGGGCCAGATTGAATTAAAATAGATATAAGATTTATGAATAGCAATAGCTGTGATAAAATTTCACTACCTTCTTCAACAGGAAGGACTTTTTTCCAGAGTGGAAAGAAGAAAATCCAATAACCACTTGGCTAAAACTGTGGCTTTGTTTACTTTTACCTTTCCTTCTTAAATATGACCTCAAAATATAACTTTTTTCTGCCAAAATAACTTGTTTATTGATATTTTACTGCATTAAATCCCAGCCTGTTAAATTTTAAAAAATATGTAGTTTAGCCAAAAAAAAAAAATTTATTTAAGTACTAATGATGAATCAGTATGAGAAATTACAATATCTGCCTTCAGTCAAGGAGAGTAAAATTATGTTCTAGAAAAAAGTTATACACAAGTTTAGTGTATGACATTTACATCTGATTTTAAGTTGAGATCCTCAGGAATTATAGGATTTAGAACTAGAAGAGGCCACTCGTTTATTTTTTAAAAAAGTTTTGTTTTGATATATTTTGCCTTATATTACACTAATTTTGATTTATAATCATTTTTTCCTCCCATGTTTTTCTTATAACCAGGAAAAACAGTTACGTAGAGCCTAGTAATAAGGGGGAAAAGGATCCTTCCTTATTTCTTCTCCATCAACCCCCTCAGAAAGAGAAAATTACTCTAGGCCCAAGATTATATAGTAGCCAAACTGGTATTTGAACCCAGTTTCCCTAGCTTCAGATTAGTGTTTTTCTCCATTATACCTCACAAGATCAAGTCTGAATTTCTCAAGGTTTTGTATTCTGTCCTTCAAAAAAGTGGATCATATAGGGCAAGATTTTATTTTCACTTACTTATTGGAGACATACCTGATATTTTCATGCTAAGGAGAAAAAACTGAGTAGGAGGAATAGTGTATATTATAAGAAAGAGCACTGGCTTTGATGGCCAGGTACCAATGACTTTTAAGTGACCTTGGGCACATCTCTTTACTCCTGTGCGTCATTTTTCTGATTTGTTAAAATGAAGAAGATCGGCAGGACTGAGATAATATCTCACCTTTATGCAACACTTTAATGTCTATAGAATTATTTTGCCACAGCAACCCAACAATCCCCATTTTGAGACTCACAGAACTTAGATTAAAGAGAAGTATTTAGAGTCACCTGACTAGTATGTTGCTTCCATGAGGTCTCTTCTAACTCTATAAAGATTGGTGTTCTATCATCCCTTCCAGATCTAAAACTCCAAATTCTTTTTCTTTTTTCAGTTTTTGAAATATTTTATTTTTTCTAGTTACATGTAAAGACAGTTTTTAACATTAAATTTTTGTAAAATTTTGAGTTCTAATTTTCTCCTCCTTTCCCTTTCCTCCTCCTTAAAATGGTAAGCAATTTGATATAGGTTGTATATGTGCAATCATGTAAAATGTCTTTTCATATTGTGTGTTTGTTCTTTGTTGCCGAAGAAGACCATGCCATCAGAGAAATAATAACATGACTTGCACTTGACTTTGTTTTGAGTGAGAGAGAGCTGTGCAGGTCACCAGCCTCACTTCTCCTCCAGAGTCATCTGACTCTAGTGACCAGATAGTCATTGGGATGACTAGAGGTGACCCAGGATGAGGCAATTGGAGTTAAGTGACTTGCCCAAGATCACACAGCTAGTGAGTGTCAAGTGTTTGAGGTGAGATTTGAACTCAGTTCCTCCTGATTCCTGCACTCGTGCTCTATCCATTGCACCACCTAGTTGCCCCTAATTTATTTTCATATTAGTCATATTGGGAAAGAACAAAGCAAAAGGGAAGACACCATGAAAAAAATTAAAGTGAAAATAGTAAGCTTCTATATAAGTTTATACTCCATCAGTTCTGTCCCTGCATGTGGATAGTGTTTTCCATCGTGAATCTTTTGGAATTGTCTTGGATCATTGTATTGCTTAGAAGAACTAAGTCAGACATAGTTGATCATTGCACAATATGTTGCCGTAAGACTCTAAATTTTTTATTCAAATGTTGATTTCATGTCTAACAATTTGTGTTCTAAAGCACCTATCTTTTAACATTTTATGATTCTTGACTAAAAATATTCATTACTTTAGGAAGAATCATTAAGTTGTCCCTTAAGGTATCATTATCATTACCACGTGAGATCCTGGATAAGGTTTACAAAGAACTTATCTCACAACACTGTAATGTGGACAACCCAAGAATGGTGGTCTCCATTTTATAGATGAAGCTTCAGAGAGGGTAAAATAAGTACCCATAAACCTATAGGTAATAAATGTATGAGATGGGTTTTGTCTTCAGTCCTGATTCTAAGCCCAGCACTGTTTCTGCTATGATGTGGTAGCAGTGTTCTGATGACCTGTCTATATTCATTTGATGGAAGAGCTCTACACTTGAAGTTAAGATTCTGGGGATTCTGTTGCTTTGTGGTCTTTAGGCAAGTATTCATCTCCATTTTGAGACTATGTTTCCTTCACGGTAAAATGAAAATAATACTATGCGTATTATATAATATTACATACTTTTTTTGAGCAAAGCTCCTGGTAAACTATAAAGCACTATACAAAAAAGTAAATGTAAACGGTTATTATTTGGCAGTTTTTTTAAATGGCTCAATATAGTGGAAAGTACTAGGTTCTTTACAAAGAAAAGGAACCTTTTCAGAATGCTGTAATAGAAGTCTATCACAATGACAGGGATAGAGAAATACAGAACACATGTGTTAGCACAGAAGAAATATTAAACGAGTGTAGGAATGGACAGTAAACTATTTATTGCCTGTACAAGTCAAGGTAACTTGGCATTTGCAGTTTCAGTTAAAATTGATTTTGGAAAAAATCCAGACTCATTCTTTTATCTAGGACCCTAAGTCTCTCTCTTATTCTTTTACTCTTCAGAATTGCCATTGGGCCTCATTTCTCATGAGTTCAAGACAAATGTTGTCTTTCTTCTGTTCAAGGTTGGCCAATAATGTTTTCTGAGCCAAGTGTGATTCACTGTTGGGTGGTATTGCTTCACTCCCACCCCATCCTTCTAAGCAGCCTCTTGCTCTTCTTGTAAGGAGAATAATGGTCATTTAGTATTTAGATCTGACTATGCAACATTGCCTTGGGAGTCTGGGGACCAAACCTCCTCATTAAAGATAGTAGTGATTACTGTTCTCTTATCTTTATATGCCTAAGTATGGCATTTATGGGATGCTGGGAGTTCTTCGTGTGAGAGAGAGGGAGGAAATGTATTTTCTAAGAAATGGAGACAATGTGTAAAAGAATACATGTGAGAGAAAGTAGAGAGGAAAGATGTTATGTATGTGACAGAATGGAAAAAAAAGAGAAAGTGTGAGTAGAGATGGGGGAGGGAGAAGAGAGAAGGTGTGTTCTGAGGGTAGGGGAGAGGAGAGAAAAGAAAGAGGAGTGTAGATATGTGAAAGGGACTCGATAAAGGAGAGATGTATTACATGTGAAAAGAGGAGGGAAAGTACTTGAAGAGAAGAAGGGAAAAAACCTATGAGAAAAGAAAACAGAGCGCATAGGGGAGAGCAAGTGTGGGTAAAGTGTGTGGAATTGGGGGAAAGGGAAAGTGAAGAGAAAATGACTAGGTAGGAGAGAAAACATGCCTGCATTTATGTTGGAGGAGGGTACTGAGTATTCCCTGGTAGAAGGAGAGGAGGGAAAAAAGGGACTGTGTTGGGACATGAGAGGGAGCCTGAACAATGAGTTGGGGTGAAAAAGAAAGTATAGGGGTATAGGAGAGAACACAGGACATGTTAGGGCTCAGAAAATGGAGGGAGTAAGAGAATGTACTAGGAAAGATGGAGAAGAGGAGGAAGAAAATTGGGGAAGGGGGTTGAGAGAAAATGAAAAGGGAGGTATGCCAATATGAGTATGCAAGGGGAGGCAGCAGGGACTGGGAGGTGGGGGGTGAAGATAGGGCAAGGGGGTGCATTTATATTTTTCCGTAGACCTCTGTTTACATTTACGGAGGCTGTGTGCTAATGAAGTCTCCATGTTCATTTGATTTTCTTTGGGATACAGTCTAGCAACAAAGACAACCTTAGAGAAGATAATGTTGAGAAAAATACTACTTTCATTAAAGGCAGTTGTAATGATCTTG